>CAUYQV010181020.1:0-51903 GCA_963574575.1 Galagoides demidoff
TGTGGCAGGCGCCTGGGGTCCTAGCTACTTGGGAGGCAGAGGCAGGAGACTCGCTTGAGCCCAGGAGTTGGAGGTTGCTCTGAGCTGTGATGCCATGGCACTCTACCCAGGGGGATAGCTTGAGGCTCCGTCTCAAAAAAATAAAATAAATAAATAAAGAAGAAAGTGGATGGTTCTCCCTGAGCTAAAGAATGAAGTGTAAACTTTTCAAGCTGGCGTATGAGCTCTGTCACATTCGGGGACCTATGAGATGTGGTAGGCTGTCCCTCTCGGCCCCATTAGGATTCTGCCTCAGCCTGGCAAGGTAGACCTGGTTGTGCCCCAACGCCAGCCTCACCTCTCAAGGGGCAGCCCAAGTCATCCTACTCTGCCCCCTGGTTGATGCCAATCACAATGGCAGCGATGTAGGGAGAGCAGATGTGACTCCATGCATCATCCTCACCAAAGCAAATGCCACAGCATGTTCCCACAACACAGACACAATGGCCTGATGTCCCAGAGGGAAAAATGTAACTGTCAGAAGTGAGGAACGTTGGAACAGGGATGTGGGCATTTGCGATCCATAACTCATGGTCCTGTTTGGTGAGCGTCAAAACCAAAATCTGTCTCAAGGTAGAAATTAAAAACAAAGGGAAATAATGGATGCCAAATAGTGAAGACAGATGTCCCCACCACATCCGAGTGTGCCTCCAGAGGGGCAGTCACACCGGCTGGCACTGCTGCTTCCTGCCTCCAGACGTGTACCATGGTCTATTAATCCCTTGCAACTCTACCTGCTTCTCTGCTCATTCCTCTCGGCCTTCCCAGTGTTCCCAGCTGACTGCTCACTTTGGTCCCATTCTCCCTGGGACAGAAGGAAAGGAAACCCCCAACTTTCCCTTTGCAAGCAGTCCCCCTTAGGCAGCACGAGCCCTGTGTCCCATGAGTCCATATTCCAGCTGCTCTGGTTGTTCATTGGTCCCAAAATCCACTTGCACTTTCCCAGTGCCAAGATTTTTTCACCTTCCTTTCCACCCCCAATGCCCACCATCTATCTTGAGCACCCCCACACTGCTCTTCTCTGTAAGGCTCCACTTAGATTTCCTGCGCCCCCATCTCCCTACCCCAAACAGTCAGGGGAGAATTGGCTCCTCTTAACAGGGTAGCACCATGGTCTGAGTACTGTGTCCCTCTTAAATTTACATGTTGAAATCTACCCCCCAAGGTGTTGACATTAAGAGGTGAGACCTTTGGAAGGTGACTAGGTCATAAGGGCTGAGTCCTCATGAATGAGAACAATGTCCTTACGAAAGAGGTCTGGGGAGTGTGTTCACCTTTTCTGACACGTGGGAACACGTGAGGAATGAGCCCTGACCAGGGACCAAATCAGCTGGCACATTGGTCTTGGACTTCCCAGCCTCTAGAACTACGTGCAATATATTTCCATGGTTGATAAATTACCCAGTCTAAGGGATTTTGCTATAGCAGCCTGAACAGACTAAGATACATGGGCACGAATAATCGAGAGAACAATGATACTAATGGGAGAAACGGACATATTAGACATACGTATTGGAAATGCACCCTGTGACCATACACGTTTGGAAATAATTTGTAGTATTGAGTAGTATTGAGATGAACATGCCCACACATGAGAAAAATTCAATTCAGTTCAAGATGGGGGGAGAGGGAGGGGATTGGTGTGCTCCCACCTAATGGGTACAATGTAAGGGTATATGGCACAGCTCCTGGGTGCAGGACACAACCACAATAGGGACTTTACCCAACAAATGTTAATGCTGTAATTTAATATTTCTACCCTCGTAGTAATCTGAAATTAAAAAAAGTTTTTAAATAAAACTCAGAAATTAAAACAGAGAAAAAGTTGTATTGACTCAGTACCATTAGAATTAGACAAGTATGTATTGATTAGCAAAATATAAAAAATCAAGAAAAAGCAAGAGATAATGGTTTCTGCATTTTGATAAGCATCTTGGGCAGCAATGCTGGCATGAGGATGTCAGACTTGTTTCACCATTGCAGGGACCAGGATGGAGGTGGGAGCGCAGGGTAGAGTGACACAGCAAGACTCCATCTTGGAAAAAAATAAAAGTAAGTAAAAACATAAGTTCACATTATTCTCTATCCTGACTTTGCACCTCAGAGGAGAAGCACTGAGTTCTTATCATGGACTAGAAGGCCCTACACGGCCCCCCTCTCAACTATGTGACCTCTTTAGGGATCTCTAACACACCGGGCAACTCCCACCGCAGGACCTTTGAGCTGTCCCTTCTGCCTGGGATGTTCCTCTGTGAGATACTCACATGACTTGACCACTCACTTTCCTCATGTTGCTGCTCAAATATCACCTTTTCAGTAAGTCCTCCCCCAGATTTTTAAATCCCCTTATTTTTAAATCCCAACCCCATTTCTACCCCCATCATTCCTTATCCCCCATTCAGCTTTATTTTTTCTCTATACCACATTATCATTTAACGCAGGCGTCCTCAAACTACAGTCCATGGGCCACATGCAGCCCGCCTAGGATGTTTATCTGGCCTGCGGGGTGTTTTTGCCGCCACCGCCTGTCCTGCTTAGCAGCCAACTCATCCCGGGGCCCGCAGTCCAGCCCTCCAGCGGTCTGAGGGACAGTGAATTGGCCCCGTTTTAAAAGTGTGAGGACCCCTGATTTAACGTATTTGTTAAGATTCATATATACATCATACACTCTAGAATGTAAGCTCCATGATAACAGGAGTTTTTGTTTTCTTCACTGCTGTGTCCTTGTGTCCGGGATCATGCTTGGCACATAACAGATGTGAAATATATATTTGTTGACTGGTTTGTGTTCTACATTGACCCTCCTATGTCACTTGCCATCTTGATTTCATGAAAGGAAACCCTCGACCTCAGGGGATGGGGTGGCAAGGCAGAGTCTACCTCAGTACCCACGACAGGACATCACAGTGCAGGTTTCACCTGTCAATCTTCCCTGTTGGACAGGCAACAGGGAAGGACTACATTTTTTCTATCTCAGAATCTCCAAGGCCTACAATGGAGCCTAGAAAAAATGTGCATGAACAGATGCTTGTTGAATTAATGAAATCCAGACAATTCAGGCCTAAGAGGACCCTGAATTAAATGAGATCATATAGAACCACAAATGTGATTTCAAAGTCTTCTTCTCATGCTCTGCCTACCTTCTGGAGTTTGCTAAGGCACTTATAGCAATGCAGTATTTTGCTTTGGGTAGAGAAAGTGGTACACTTAGGTTTATCTGAGGACAAGGACAACCAAATTTCTTCCCATGCCCACACCTGCTCACGTCTGTCCACACTCGAGCGGTCTTTCTCATCCTCAGAGGATGCACCTCAGGGACGCACCATCATGAAGTTTGGGCTCCAGTCTTCCCTCCACACTTACCAGGTTTACCTATGACCTTCATCTCTGTGATCATCAGTTTCTTCATCTGAGGTTATTTCTCTTGAAATAAGAGAATAACTGGGTAGTGAGTTTGATGAAAATAATTCAAGAATGGCTTGTAAAAGGTGATCTATGGTTTATGAATATATAGAAAGCAGGAATCACCAGGACCCGCTGTGGGTTCGCAAAGAAAACTCTCTTTGTTTCTTTCTTTGGTAGGATTATCAAACTGGGAGAAATGAGGTAGATCAAGGGTTTATGAATTTAACAGGGCATCTGAAAAGTTCATTGGGGTTGACATATGGGTTCATGCACCTGTAGACTTTGGTATAAGGACCACTGGGTTGTGTGCAGGGACCAGTGGATGGCTTGGGAACTGATTGGATACCATTATTCAGAGGCTGCAATTTAACAATCTCAGAGAGTTTCTGATTGCAGGACATCAAGCATCTATACTTAGCAAAGTCCTGGTAAACATTTTAATTACTGGATTGAATGAAAACAAAGAGGGCTCATTCATTGCATTTGTGGATAGGCTGGGGACAAAGATATCATGACGAGGTCAGACTCCGCACCCAAATCAATCTCATTCACAGACTAGAAGAAATAGCCTGAAATAGTCAGGGTGGTATGTTCCCTATGGCTCCCAAGAACTAACCTCCCAGATATAAAATGAGGGGAACACAACATAGCAGCAGAAGGCCTGCAAAGATATAGGGGGCCTGTTGATATGAGCCACGGGTATGACGTTGCTATGCCAACCACTCCACTCCAACTTTCCCCTGCACAAAAAGCTAACTTTGTCTTGGGTTATTCTGGATAACGGCATCCACAAGTGTGTGATGAGCATCTCACTGTGTTTAGTGCCAATCGGATGGTTCTAGGGACCACATTTTTAAAGGGATGTGAAATGAACAACCCCCAAACCAAAGTAAGACAATAATTTCATTTATAATAGCTTCACACAAATAAAATATTTATGCATAAATTTAACAAAAGAGGTAACAACTTATACTCTAAAAACTATAAAACATTCTTGAAAGAAATTAAAGAAGACCGAAACAAACAGGATATAGTCCACATTTATAGATGAGAAGACTTACAATACTGGTAAAATGGCAATACTCCCCAGATTGATCTACGAAGGCAGGGGTGTCCAACCTTTCTTTTTTCTGCCACACAGAAGAAGGGATGTCTTGGGCCACACATTAAATACACAAACACTAATGAAAGTTGATGAGCAAAAAAAGGGTTCATGCATAATCTATGCAATATCTGATACCCCAGATAAACAAAATCATCCTCAAAAGTCTGCATGTGGCCCACAGGCCATGGTTGGACACCCAATTCAGTTTCAACACAATCCCTATACTCATATGGTAATTCAAAGGGCCCAGAATAAACAAAACAATCTTGAAAAAGAAAAACAAAGTTGGAGGGCTCACATTTTCTGATTTTACAACTTACTACAGAGCTTCAGTAATCAAGGAGATTTTGTACTTGTATGAGGTTATACAAATATGTAACAATGGAACAGAATTTGAAAGTCCAGAAATAAGCCCTCACATTTATAGTCAATTGGTTGTTTTGTTTTGAGATAGGGTCTTGCTCCTGTCACCCAGGCTGGAGTGCAGTGGTACAGTCACAGTTCCAACTCTGGGCTCCAAAGGTCCTCCTGCCTCAGTCTCCCAAGCAGCTAGACTATGGGCACACACCACCACCACATCCAATTATTTTTTTCTTATTAGTTTTTATAGAGGGAGGTCTTGCTATGTTGTCCAGGCTGGTCTCTAACTCCTGGCCTCAAGCAATTCTCCCACCTTGGCCTCTCAAAGTGCTGGGATTATAGACATAAGCCACCACAGTTGGCCTCAATTGATTTTTGACAAGAATATTAAGATAATTTAGTGGGGAAAGAATATTATTTTCAATAAATTATACTGGTACAACTGGTATCATGCAAACAGTGAAGTTAGGCCCCTCCATCATACCATATACAAAATGGGCAAAAATCCTAAATGTCAGAGCTAAAACCATAAAACTCTTCTTAGAAAAAACAAAAGGGAAGAGCATAGGTATAAATCCTTGAAACTTTGTATTAGGCAATGGTTTCTTAGATATAATAAACTGGACTTAATCAAACTTTAAAACATTTGCATTTCAAAAAAAATCATCAAGAAAGTGAAAAGATAACACAAAGAATAGGAGAAAATATTTGCAAATCATACACTTGTATTTAGAATATATAGAGAACTCTTACAAATCAGTAACAAGAAAACATAACCCCACTTAAAAATAGATGAAGGATCTGAACAGACATTTCTCTAAAGAGTATATATGAAATGTGCAGTGAATATCTGAAAAGATACTGACATAAGGTTATCAGTGAAATGCAAATCAAAACTTCACACCCACAAGGGTGACTGTAATCAAAAAGACATAAGAGAAAGTGTTGACAAGGATGTGGAGAAGTAAGAACCTTTATTTACTGTGGGTGGAAATAGACAATGGTGCAGACACTGTGGAAAAAGTTTGGTTCCTCAAACAGGCTGGGCTCAGTGGTTCATGTCTGTAATTCTAGCATTCTGGGAGGCAGAGGTGGTCAGGAGTTTGGAACCAGCCTGAGCAAGAGCAAGACCCCCAACCCTACAAAAAATGGGGTGGGAAGGGTGGCACCTGTGGCTCAAAAGAGTAAGGCACCGGCCCCATATACCAAAGGTGGTGGGTTCAAACCCAGCCCCGGCCAAAAACTGCAAAAAAAAAAAAAAAATAAGGATGGGGGGAGGAAAGTGGAAGGGGAAGAGAGGATAATTAGCTGGGAATGATGATGTGTGCCTGTAGTCCCAGCTCCCCTGGAGGCTGAGGCAGAAGGATCACTTGAGCCCAAGAATTTGAAGTTGCTATGAGTTATAATCACAGCACTGCACTTCAACTCAGGTGACAAGAGTAGATTGTCTCAAAAAAAAAAAAAAAAAGAAAGAAAGAAAGAAAAGAAAAAGAAAAGGTTAAACCTATATACATAGAGTTACCACGTGATCCAGCAATTTCACCCCTTAATATTTACTCAAAAGCAGTGAAAACATATGTCAAGACAAAAACTTGTACATGAATGTTCATATCAGCATCATTCATAACAGCCAGAAGATGGAAACAACCCAAAATAGCATCAACTGACTCCTAGGTAAACAAAATCTGATCTGTCCATACAATGCAATATGGTTCAGCAAGAAAAAGGAGGGCAGTACTGACACACACTACGCGCTGATGAGGCTCACGCTACGTACAGAAGCAGTTACAGAAGATATGCCATATGATCCCATTCCTACAAATGTCCGGAAGAGGTAGATCTACAGTGGCTGAAAATAATTAGTAGTTTCCCAGGGCTGAGGTTTTGGGGAGAAATGACTATCATGGATGTAAGGGTTTCTGTTGGGAGTGATGAAAATGTTCTAAACTCAATTGTGCTGATGGCTGCACAACTCCTGTGATTTACTAAAAATCATTGAATTTTAATGAGTGAATTGTATGGTGTATGAATTATAGTCCGATAAAATTGTTATAAAAGAAGGGAGAGCATGACCAAACTGGATGTCGGAATGAAAACAGGCTGTGAAACCACATCCTGGGAAGAAAAAGCTAAAAGAGAATTCCGACTCTGGGGGAGCCTCATCTTCAGACATTTGAAAGGCCATCACACAGACAGGGCATGTGTGTGTGTGGCCGCACAGGACTGGGTTTCTCCCCTCCCCCCACATACCCAACGAACCTTATGCATCCTTCCCAACGCAGCCTGACCATCACCCTCTGCCTGTCTCTGCTGCCCACACTCACAACACCGCCTCCTTGTGTCCATCACACTTTCACCTCCCATGATGCGTTTGATTATTGGAGGACTGTCCGAGTGCATCACTAACTTACCAGCTCCATTTAAGGGGCCTGCTGGCTTTCACATTGTCTCCCTAGAACTCATCTCGAAGCCTGGCACATAAGAGGTGGTTAATCAGCATTCGCTGGAGGAGTGGATGAGTGAAACATAAAGGCCGGAAGCTACAAGCAGACCCCCTGAGAAAGAACCTCTGACAGCAGCTGGGCCACCACCACACACACCCACGTGGGATCTGGCCAGGCACTCGGAGGACGAGGTGTCGTGGAGCTGAATAAAGTACCAAAGGGAAGAGCAGACGGAATTGGGACTATTTCCCCTTCTGGTTTTTGTTTGTTTATTTTTATTTGTTTGTTGTTGAGACAGAATCTCCCTCTCATCCAGGCCAAAGAGCAGGGACATCAGCCTAGCTCACTGCAGCTTTGAACGCCTGGGCTCAAGCAATCCTCCTGCCTCAGCCTCTCAAGTACCTGAGACAACAGGTGTCCGCCACCACGCCTGGCTAAGTTTTCTATTTTTCACAGATGGGTCTCACTCTTGCTCAGACTGGTCTTAAACTTCTGGTCTCAAGCAATCCTCTCACCTTGGCCTTCCAGAGTGCTAGGATGACAGATGTGAGCCACTGCACCCAGCCCCCTTTCTGTTTTCAAATCTCATGGTTCACCTACACTGGAAAAATCATGAAAAGCAGATAAGAAGGATAATCTAGTCAAACCACCTATAATCTCTGTACCACGTGACAGCCACAGTTAACAGAGGATAGCCTTCTGGGCTTTGACTGTGCATTCCCTTATGTGGACAAACAATACTTTAATTAATGGGGGATTACACAGCTCTGTGCATCTCACAACCTTGACTCACAGCTCGCATTCACCGCGTACTTCACCTATGGGCACTGTGCTAAACACTTCAGATGCACCTGTTTCTCCTAAAACCCAATGAGGTGGATACTTATTTATCTTTCATATTACAGTTGGGAAAATAGGTTCAGAGATCACAGATTAGTAAGTGGCAGGTCCAGATTTAGATCCCAGCAAAGTGACTCCTGACCCGGCAGGGATTCTGCAGATGTTTCCAGAATGAAGGAAGACGTGCTCACCTGCCCACACGAGGGGAAATGCAGCTCCTCTTACCAGCTGGTTAGCTGTCACCTTATGAATGCTCTCAATCTCATGCATTAAAAGCATGTCTTTGACTCCAATTTCTCCCAACCATTAGACTAGTTTTCCTCAGGGGGAGGCTCAAATACCTCGTTGGATAAGACTTTCCCAGGGTCTCCATGTCTAGGCTTCGGTCACCATGGAGCCATTGGCAGGGCTTGCCCCTGCTGGCAGACTCCACACTCCCCCCCCTCCCGCCCCACTGGACCACTGCAGCTCTCTCAATGCTGCCACATCCACTTGGAAGGTGCTGGTGCCACCTCCCCACTGGTACAGATGCTATTAGTGCTCCAGGCTCACCGACGCTACTGCTGCTGCCATGTGGCTGAAGCCACCATCCCATGCAACACTGCAGAGGGCAGCGCAGGTGGCGTGTAGGAGTAAAGAGCTGGGTGTATTGTCTGCTCGAACCCTACTCAGCCTGGAGGCAGAGGTGGGACAGACTGGCCACCAAGATACTGTCAAGCGCTCAAAGTGACCTCTTCCCTCCAAAGGAAGCTTCATTCTGGGCTACCCAGGTCCCCTGGGTAAGAGATTTCTGGAAAGCCCCACCTTGCTCCCAGGACATCTCCCCATCCTCCACTGGGGCCAGCAGAAGTCAAGCTGGGACCTGCTTCCCGCCTCCACCATCTCCTGCCTCACACCTGCTGCTGGCCACTGCTCAGCCTTCACTGTGCTACTGGAAGCGTGGAGGCATGGTGTGTCGGGGCCCATTTTTAAAAATTCAACAAGACCTCATGGTACACACTTGTGAACTAACCTTACCCTTGACTTTGACCTAATTTCCTTTCAGTCTTGTTTCTCAAATGCAGCATTTTTATTATTTGATTATGTGTCTGTCTCAAAGTCCCCTTTAGAATAAGACAGGTTATCAAAATGAAAGGAAATTAAATGGCAAGCTGGAATAAGAATTTACAGATACACATTTTTAAAATAAAACTCCATTTTCAAACCTGGTGTGTTTCTCTAGGTTTTTTTTTTCCTGGAAGCTTCAAACAAGTAGAAAATCTTCACCAAATGACTTGGCAGTTCCAGGTGGACAACAGAACTCTCTCAAGAAGCTTTGCTGCGTGTGAATTACACGACCGTTCACCTCCTTGGCCTCAGTAGACAGACACTGACAACACCACGAGGCAGGGCTGATCCTCGAAGCCAGCACCCAGGGCCCCCAACCCTTCCTGCCTCTCCCCTCACTTAAAGATCACCCAAACTCCCATGCTGTTCTGCATGGGCGTTAACAGCCATGTTAAGGTTTAAAGCTGTTGGATAGAGCTGGAAAATGTTCTTCTTAGTAAAGTATCACAAGAATGGAAGAAAAAGTATCCAATGTACACAGCCCTATTATGAAACTAATTTATGGCTTTCGTATGAAAGCTATAACCTGGGCGGCGCCTGTGGCTCAGTGAGTAGGGCGCCGGCCCCATATACCAAGGGTGGCAGGTTCAAACCCGGCCCTAGCCAAACTGCAACAACAACAAAAAAAGAACGCTATAACCTAATTATACCCTAAGAATATGGGGAGGGGGGATGGGTAGAGGAAGGGTGATTGGAGGATCACTTCTATGGTTTATCTTACAAGGGTACAAGTGAATCTTTCTAAGAGTAGAATATAATCATCTTAACACAATAACTAAGAAAATGACATAAAGGCTATGTTAACCAGTTTGATGAAAATATTTCAAATTATATATGAAAACACCACACTGTACCCCATAATTGCATTAATGTACACAGCTATCATTTAATTTAAAAAAAAGGTTTAAAGCTGTAACTCCATGCTCCATGGTGGGGGATCAGGGGTGATCACATAACCCCTATGTTTGTAGTACCACAAATGTAATTTGCTGGGCCCAGTGTGAAATGAAGATGTAGGAGTCCTCATTCACGGAATTAACAATTCCAGATGGTGACAGCAGAGCTATACCATGCACGGGACCTCGTGTGTGAAGGCGCAGGGCACACCTTTGAGCCATCCTGCATCAAGAACACAGGAAGGCACTCTCTAGAAAATCATTTCTATTTATAACCACAAACGTTGGTTTTTATGGAAGAACACTATTTTGTATTTGCAAATATTTAAAAAATAAAACAGAAAACATCACAGACATTCCATTCTCACAGTTGACTCGGCCCTGCAGCTTGTATACTCTTGTGCAAAAGCGTAAGAAATAACCTTGGGATTTTTCCCGTGTTTCCATCCAAGCCTCTACACCCTGCCAGAGTTCTGCATCTTAAGAGGCATGGGTTCTAAAAGGGTGGGTATGATTTAGCAAGGCTGAGAGGAAGGGGTCCAGAAAGGGGAGCCACAAGAGCAGGGAGGGGAGCAGGGGCACCAGGGCAGGGCACCAGGACAGGTGAGCAGCCTCACTCAGTGCTACTGAATGACTTCGGAAAAATAGAGATGAACCCGATAGCTTTTAAAGTTCCAGAATCCAATTTTAAAACAGAGATTTTTATGCTCACATAGGGTGAAATAAATGTGACTCACTCTATGTCAAACAGGCACTTGAACATAAATGACACATGAACTTCTCCCCTTTACAGGGGCTAGCACGAGAATGCAATCCAAAGGGTAAACGTGAGGGTTTATTGTCCTGGAATCAGCTCTCGTTGGACCTTCACCCAACCTTCCAGATTTCATGGCTGCCTCTGAGCTCCAGCAAAGCCTTGTGTGTTGGTGCCAAGGCTATTCTCAGGGCTGGGGCGCTAGTGAGGCCTGGACACTGCCCAGCACATTGTGGGAGGGCATGGTGGGCGCTGTGGGCACGATGGGCATTCTTGACAGAGAATGAAACCCATGTCATCACCATTAACAAGTTCAGGCTCAAGGGACTGGGTGGTGAGGAATAATGGCTTGAACAGAGGAGGACATGTCATCTCTATACCTGAGATGATGTAAGGGGGGAAAAATTCAGGAATACTATTCTACTCAGGCCTCCTCCTCCTCTACCGTGACACACCACGGCAGCACTTTGAGAGCTCAGAGGTCTGTCTTTAGGAACATGCAGGCCAGGGTGGGTGGTATCTCACCTATTCTGCAAGGAAACTAGATTTAATACAGAATTCAAAGACACCAGATAATACACGTCTATTCCATCAGACTGCAAGTGATTCTCTGCCTGCCTGGCTTGCTTTCTTTCTAGATATAGATAATATATGTTAATTTATGTATATATCTATATACATTATGTTAATTTATGTGCATATCCCTATATATGTATCTGTATATGCGCATATGAATATGCAAATATGTGCATGTATACATGTATATGAAATATGTGTTTATATATGCATATATAAAAAGAACAGGAGAAGCAGGGAGAGAAAAAATGATAGATATACACACACATAAAAATATAGTACAGCACAATTCAATGCCATTTTATTAAATTCATGAACATTTAGTCTCAGCATGTGCTAGCCTCACAATAGGCACCACCACCCTCCCGGAGCTCCCCATCTGGAGAAAGATGAACCGAAGACTGAAACGCCCTCTCTGTCAGCATGGTGGCTACTGATCACGAATGACAGCCTGTTCTGGTGGTTCTAGAGTGTGGGCAAATGTGCATGCTTGAGCCATGCTGGCTAGGCCCAGGTCCCATCTCCACCACTTTGTAGCTCTGTGACATCAAACATGTGACTCAAGCTGCAGGGTCTCCACTGGCAAAATACAGTCATGTGCTGTACAATGACGTTTTGATTAATGATGGACCACATACACAATGGTGGTACCTTACGATTTTAATACCGTATTTTTACTGTACCTTTTCTATGTTTAGAAACGTTGAGTGACACAGATACTCACCGTTGAGTTACAAGTGCACCAGTACTCAAGGCAGTCACCGGCTGTACAGGTTTGCAACCTGGCAGCAACAGGCCATAGTACCTAGTTGTGTAGGAGGCTGTGCCATCTAGATTTGTATAAGTTCACTCTATGATGTTCACACAAAGCCAAAATCTCCTAATGATGCATTTCTCAGAAAATATCTCTTTTTTAAGCCTTTTTAATTCTGTGAAGGTAACAAGTGGAAACCTAATAATCACATGTATATGTAAAAATAAAAAAATAAAATTAAAAAAAAAAGAAAGTATCCCCATCATTAAGTGACTCAGGACTGTATCTACGCAGTGCCTTGTTCATAGGGTAGCAAGGCTTAAATGATGCAACAACTGAAAACACTTATGCTTATTGGCACCAAGAAGACATATTGATAAAAGGTTATTACTATGATATTATCCTAAGTGAAGTACCACAAAACTGTAAAAACAAACACTACCCATACTATTAAACTGGAACTAACCAATTAGCACACGTGTGCACAGGAGAATGTAAACTTTAGCAGAAAACAAACAGAGGAAGGAAACAAACCTACCTAATGGGTACAATGAACACCATCTGGATGATGGGAATGCTCACAGCCATGGCTCAAGCATTCTAAAAGCGATCCATGTAAAAAAAAATTATTATTATTATTAAGAAGAACATAAGGTTCTATAGTAGGTCACAAAAGAGAAAAAAGGTCAATCCAACTTGGGAGGGCTCAGAAGAAGCTTTGCAGAGAAGGTGGTATGGAGTTGAGAATCCATCCTAATAACAGGTGCTTATTGGGAGAACAATGGGAGAAAAGGTGGGTGTCGTAGGGTATGAGTTTGTTCCAAGGCCTCAAGGTATGAAACATGCCCCCACGTCCAGAGAACTGCTAGCAGATCAGCATGACCAGAGTAAAGGTTCAAGGTCAGAGAGAAGTTGGAGCCAGATCTGGAAGGGCCGCCAAAAAGCCCTAAGCAAAGGAATAACCAAGTCAGACTTAGGTAATATAAACATATTTTCACCTTTCCAGGGTCACCATCGTACCAATCAGTTATCACAAATACCAGTGGAGTGTATTAAAGCCACAAAACACAGGACTTGAAGCTCACATGTTCTGTCCTCTGTTCATAAGTCTTCAAAAGGTTTTAGTTTTAGTTTTAGTAATGAATTGTCTGCTTTTGCCATGCTGATGGAGTCGCTGAGGAAGGTTTTCCTTAAAGCTAATCTATTCTAGAATGATTTTTAAATACTCATATACCTCACCACAAAGAGACTCCTAAGTGGCCACTTTTTAGCACTCAGAAGAGCTGCATGACAATCGCTGGCCCTCCAAGGGCACAGGCAGCAACTGTAGCTTTTGGGGTCAGGACCCAGGTGGGTGGGGAGGCAGTGCAGGAACAAGACAAGAAAGGAGACCCCAGAATAAAAGCCATGTGAGTAAACAACAGCCAACAGGGGCAGCAAGACAAACAAAGAAGGTCACCAAGGACAAGGAAAAAGAACTTATGATGGAGTCTGAAAGGGACAGGCAAAAATCGGATTAGATGAAAATGCAAAGTAGGTCTTTTAAGGAAAGTTAGTGACAGAAGAGATCCTTGGGGGGGTGGGGGAGTGTTAGAAAGCCCACTAACAGTTTGAATATATCTAGATCAATTTGTTCAGTCATCATTCATGAGGTCAGCTTATTAGTCAGTTCTATTAATTCTGTTTGTTCAAATTTGTTCTGGTCCCTTCCATGCCAGGCACTGAAGATAAAGAGCTGAATCAGTCTCCATCTTCACTCAGTAGCTTACCTGCTACCAGACTGGAAAATAACTTGATACCACAGAAAGCACATGGTCTCTACCCAGGAAGGACTCATGACAGCAGGGAGAGAACTGAGCTGTTGAGCACCTGATTTGTGCCGGGTATTGTCCTAGGAGAGCTTATATCCACTGTCTCATTTAACCTTCATAATGCTCCTTTGATACAATCAACAGGCACGAATGATCTATTTTTCTGGCCCCAATTTTCTCTGTCCCATATTAGAGAAAACAGAGGCAGCAGGTGGGAAAGAGGGCCTTAGATGAGGAAAAGAAGCTGAAACACCAAAGTTTCATTTTAGACACCCTCTCGTTTCCAGCACGACAACCTCTGGATCTGGACTTAGAGTTTCATAAAACAAATGTTGCTTTTTCCAGCTCACTTTGTCCCTTTAGTTTAACCAACATTGCCCCAAATGCCCAGACTTGTTTAACATGTTCTGTCTTTGCGTGTGCATTTGTGTGTGTGTGTGTGTCAGTGCTGGCATGTTCAAGTCAGGTACAACTAGGGAATGTCCTTATCCCTGCAGGATCTGCCAGTTGCTCAAACCCAAATTCTATTCACAGCTGTCCTATCATGGCCTTGGGACAGTCTCCTTGTATGGCAGTTGCTATAGCCTGGAGGTGCTAAGCACTAGTGGTATCTTACTTAAGTTGTCAAAAATAAAACAAAACCAAAACCAAAAAAAAAAATCATACCAACCCATAATGTGGGACTTTAGCTTGGCATGTACTTTATGGACAACTGAGAAATTCAAATACAGCATTATAGAATACTTAAAACAACCATGAAAAGTAGCAAGGTCTCTATCAATCACTCTTTATCTCTTAGACAATAATTTTCTTCCTAAAAAAAAAATAAAACAATAAATTGCTTATTGAACACCTACTATATGTACTATGTGCATCCCATGAAACATTATAGGATTTCTTTTCATTACCATTTTTCTTCTTTAAAATGTTTAAAGTGTTTGTTGATCAGGTTGCTTTAGCTGTTTTCTCTCTAAACAATTCTATTATTATGAACGTCTTCAGAAGTTTAACACTTTGATGGCTATGCAGTTTTCTGGGCTTGTTTTTGTTTTCTTTCTACTATTGTTTTGCACTGAAAGCATTCTCTTCCCTTTCCTGTCTTACTCTCTGATTTTGAGAGAAAAAAAAAATCTAGCATCTGAGGTCCAAGACCACTTGAAATGTCTAGGCTGGGGATTGCTAATGACCTCCCAGAGATAACCCAAATTGCTGATTTAGCAAAGCTCATTCTTGACCTTGACACAAGACAGGACAGGCAAAGGGGAAAGACTTGGAGGGAGCAGAGAAAGAAAAAGGATCACAGAAGGGCTCAGATCTCGCCAAGCCCCTCCCCCATTCAGCAAACACCTGGCTGAGTTGGAAACCGTGACCAGCCCAACCTTCCTATTGGCACCAATTGAAGCTGTCAGCTCTAGGCTTGTCACCGGTTGCACTGGGAGGCCCTCGGGCAGCCACAAGAGCCCTAATTAGGCAGAAATGACACTTCTACAACTGACCTGCCAGGACCTTTGGCAAACCATTTAACATCATTAGTTAACATTTTTTAAAAGTGTGAATGTAAATGAACAGCCAGTGGCTTTCAATGGAGTTTGTCGGTGGCATCTCCCCCTCCCTTTCTCACTCTTTCTCTTTTTACATGAATAGTCCGCTTGTTTTCTCCAGAATTGGAGGGAGGCACTGAGGAAGACCAGTCCTCTGAGAGGAGAGACATGGTAAAGCAAAAACATGCTCAGAAGAGCCAGAGACCATCTCTTCCTGCCTTTGTATGAGTCTGAACAGAGACAATCTCCCAGGGCCACCAGAGCAGAGCAGGGAGACAGTGTGAACTGGCAGACGGACGCTAGGTCCCGCTCCAGGGTCTGCACTTGTGAGCCAGGGACGATCCCAGGGTTTGGGTAGGTGGGAAATTGACTCGACGGTGCCCTGTCAGAAATAGTCCATCTCCCAAGCCCCTTACCACTTGTTGGCTTTCTGGACAAGCAGACGTTGCTTGTTCCACAGCAGCAATTTGGCAAATATCTTAATGTGCGGGGAAGTTTAAACATCCTAGTTTTAAATGTACCTAGTCCCTCTCCAAAGGAATGAAGTTCTAGGGGTAATTATTTCAGACGCCCGTTTGATACTTACACACATTAGTCCATTTCCTACCTGAAGCACTTATTTCCCACTTTGAATCACGCTTCATTTTGTTCTTTGCTTTACACCCACAGAATCCGTACACGCCAACACTCTCCATCTGCAGGAGGGGGAAAAGAGTTTGACTGTGAAAATGTGGCTTTGTCTGTTTGTGAGCTGCTTAAGTTCTCGAGTCGCACACTCTTGTGCACACTCGTGCTGGTTGACTGAAGAGGCACAGTGGGGCAGAGAGGGAGCTGGGTCCCTGGCAGGCTTTTGCACTTACCACCTACTTGTTGTGTGGCCTTGGGCAAGGTGCTTAGCCCTGAGTCTCAGATGTTTTCATCTGCAAGACAGAGATAATGCCTCACTATGTCTATGTTCAAGTGAGAAAAAAATAGGTAGAAATATCATGAAAACTGGAAAGTGTTGTGTAAATATTCAGGAGTCATGGACAGATAAGAGCTGCCCACATTGAAGAATCAGACCAGGTTGTCTCTCTTATCTTGGAGAGATGACATTGAGAATTTGCCCTCTTGTTTCCCAAGGCATGCTCGGCCAAGGCCACTATACCAACAGCACTTGGTCTCTCCCTATTCTCCCCCTCTGCTCCCGCTTATTCTCAAAGGGATGTAAATATTACAAAAAGCAAGAGCATGGGTGCTAGGCAAATTCCTAAACTCCACAATTATGTTAGCTATTTAGTCACTCCCTGGATCCTGAATAGTGCAAAGGGGGAAGCCCCTCTTATCCATCTCTGGATTTCTGGAAGCCCTGTGAGCAGTGAGCAGCAGTGGGTACACAGTAGATGCACAATAAATGTTTACTGAGCTGCAATTCAAGAAGTCAGCTTCCAGACGTGTGCTTAGAGCAATCAGAATGTGCGTGTGTTACAGAGGCAGCGCAGATCCCGAAACTGGGAGAGCTTTACTTGTCCCTGAATTAAAGACGAGTAAAATCAAGCAGGAGGCCGGTGGTGGAGAATGCCTGCAACTTCCTCAGGAGAGAAGCAAAAGGAAGCAATCTTAGTTTGGGGCAGAAAGAGAGTGAAACTACTGGGAAATGTCCTTAATAACAGTAAAAGGCAACAGGGAAAACTGCTCATCGTGATGGAGCATTTAGTGCTTTTAAGCTAAATACCTCAGCATATTAAGCAAATAGAGAAAAGCCAGCTAGAAGATGTCAGCAAATTGAACCGAACAGTGCTCAGAAAGCCGATAGGAGGTGTCTGGTTCTGACCCCTTTCCCTGTCACATGCCTGGGCCCAGCCTGGTTGTTTAGTGTTGCCTCTCCTCTCCAGCTGCGGAGCTTATTGAAAAGCTCTTGCTCCCCGCCTGGTTTTGGCACATTTTCTGCAGGTGCCTCCTACTGTGGCCACAATGGGCTGCTAGGGAGGTTTAGACCTGTCAACAGCTATGGGGAGGGGGTGGTGATGGCAGAGGGAGTGCAGTCATTGTCTTAAAGGGCCAGTGACATTGTGTGCCACCAACGGGCCTGCAGCACTGGCACCTGCTAATGAGATGAACCCTTTCTCCCACTCTCTCTTTCTCTCTTTAATGATTTAACTTGATTGCTTTGGTTCCTTTCTGGAAGGGGAATTGCTCCATTGATCATATAAAGTAATTGCCTGTAAAACATTGCTCTGCAACAACTACTACTTCCCTGGCTGAAAATGTCACAGCAATTGAAAAGCTCTTAGCCCCGTTCAAGAATGGGGTTGCTAAAGAGAACAGTCTTTGCATACGTCCCCAACGTACTTGTGTGTTCCCGGAGTTACAAGTTTTTGGTTGAATTTTTAGGACGGAAAATTTCTTTCCCGTAGTATGGCATAGTTTTTGTGTGATATTCTAGAAAACTAAACGAACACATTAAAAAAAAAAAAAACTCCCTGAACCCTAAAATTAGATATATTTGCTCAGAGAAAATAATGTATTTTCTTAATCACTCATGCAAATTTTTCTGCAGAAGCCATGTATTTGGAGGGACACCCACATGAGTTCAGAGTGATTCAGGGAGTCTTCGCCTCACAGAAGAAGACAACATCTTTGTCTAGGACGGAGCCGGGTTTTGGAAAGAGGAATTGATGCTTTAATTGTTAAGGATTTGCTGGTTTTCCAAAGCTGTCACTTGGCGGCGGCAGTGACACACTATGGGAATAGGGACCACACATTTAAAGAGTTTTCATAAATAGCTTTCTTAAATAGTCACTGCCACAGCGACGCAAGGGAGTAATTCACCTGAGGAAAAATCACTTTATCATAGGCATGAACCTGCCAATGAAATAAAAAGCTGTTAGGGATAGTTTCATTTTCCTCTGACGGGTGAAACCCTAAGTTTGTAGCTAATTGAGACAGACTTTTTCAATTTAACTTGTGGGAAGCACCTCTGGCAACATGCAAGGCTGCCATGTTGCCAATTTGGGAATGGAACTCAGGTGAATCACCTTTCACCAGGATGCTCCATGGTTTTTTTTTTTTTTTCTCTAGTTCATGAAGTAAGGGCAGTAGATGTGCCTATTTTCACACTTATTAAAAAAGGCAAAAACATCTGCCTACTTACTAACAAAGAGCATAGAGAACTGAGGTAGGAAAAAAAGGCCCTTTACAATTATAAATGCAAAAAAAGCCATGGAACTTTTTACATCTAAACCCTCTGGAAGGTCATGGGACAAGTTCCATAACTGTATTTAGGCACAGCATTTTTTTCTTGGAATTTAGAGATGTGGGAGTTTATATTTTAAAATCTTTTAATACACGTACTATCAGCATATACATGACATTCAGTCAAGACACTTATCCATACATTACCAAAATATACCATATATGATAAAAAGGATTTTTCCTTTATCTACCTATTTATTGAAGAGAATACAAAAAAACTTCCTTAAATGTGATCCCATTTTAAAAAGCTGATTCCTGGATATGAAGGATTATGCTGACAGCCTTATAAACCAGCAGCTTAAATGTTTTTCCTATTTGCTTACATTGGAAAGTCTTTTAGTCTATAAAGTGATACATGGAGTTACGTTATTTAATTACATATACATAGTATAACTAGATAACTAATAAAGAAGTAAATCAAATATGGAACTAAACAACCCTAAAAGTTCTGCTTGACTCTGAAGGCTTTATTTAAAAACAAGATTCATACTGTCATGGGAAGCAGATAAGTGAGCAATAAATATAACCACATAGCAATTTCTAGCAGCTCTGTCTATGAGGGAGGCAGTCCAGACCGAGTAAAGGAGGTTGAGCTGAGCCCCTGCGGACAAGAATAGGAGAGCCCAGATACAGGGGTAGAAAGAGAAACCCCACTAGTAAGGAGCAGTGCAGGCAGTAGGGTTCTAGGAGAGGGCCTGGGAGGTGGCATTCTGGGTGGCAGGGAGCAGCAGGAGGTGGCTAGCCTGCTGCAGGTCCTCAGGCCGAGTGTCCTCTCCAAGAACTCCCAGAGTAGGAGTGTGCCGGGACAGTTTTAACACCACTTCACCCTGTTTCTGGTGGGTGGGGCGGGGTGGGGGAAGAACATCTGGGGAGGAGAGAGACGACCCAAACAAGCACCTCATCTGCCGAGTGAAGGTCCCATCTGACAGCATCACGGGACTGGTTTCACTTTTGCATCCCCTTCTGTGGTTTACTTGTACGTGATGCAAGAGGTCTGGCTAAAATTCCAAAGTTCAGAGACAACAAAATCACGCTTTCTATCTTATTATTCATGTGGATCTCCGTAGCACATTTTAAACTGCCTGACTGCACAAGGTATAAACTAACCTTTACTTAAGTTTATCTGAACTTCATACTAAAGAGGATTTGTAAAAAAGCTGGTGCGCTTTTAAAAGCAAAAGAAGCATTTTTTTTTTTTAATGTTGCATTATTCCTATGTTCACGCACAGCTGATTCAATGTATACGGAGTGGTGAGAATTATAACCCGGGCTAATGTGTGATTATTCTGAGTGGTAAATGCTAACATTCCTCATAATTCAGGTTTGTAAATTTACTTGTAACGTGAGAACCACACACACTTGAACCCGAGCACTTTATTTGCTTAGTAGATCCATGGGTTTACATTTGTTACTAATAAGAATCTCATCCAGTAAAAGTTAACCCACAGAAATGTTAAGATCCTTTACACTTAAATAAAAAGCTAACATCAGGCCGAGAAGTAACAGGACCTGTTGAAATATTTGTATTCCATATATAAGGTATGCATACTTTACAGTTAGAAAATGGTGTTAATCTGAACTTTTAAAAGTATCTCCTGAATTATAATAGAACCATTGGCTAAAGGAAGAAACCGATTTTACTATTTTATGCCTTTTCAGAATGCACAAGATTAGTATAAAACAACGTTTGAACCTCAGTATTTATGATTAAGTCACACATCACAGAGGCTACATGAGCACAGACTTCACTCCCCTCTCACACAAAGGGCTTTGCTCTACTTTTTTATTTCTTACAATTTTCTTAGAATTACACACTGCAAAGTTTCCTTCCTTTTAAAAGAAAGCATTAAGGAGTCAAAGGCGTGCCCTTGTTTTCCTCAGTTTGATACAGATCATAGACCTTTCCTCCATGTCCTTCCAGAGTTACAACTTATTTTAAAATAACCCATTAAAATAGATGTGCTTCAGTAATCAACACAAGTATAATTCTAAAAGGCTAATTTTAGATGCCTACTGTAAACAAAACCTAAAATCCTACCTACACATTTTGTCAAAAATAGATATGACAGGATGGCATGAGGTGGGTAATCCTTAAGTCTCAGTTTGGAGAGCAAGGTGAGCCTGCCATAAACATAGTAACGGTTTGATCACAACCACTGTAATTGTGAGGACTGACCCCAATGTGACAGCTGAGCCTTGGCCTCAGAGGGTACAGGCATGGGTGTGACACGTCTGATTCAGCAGCCAGAGTCCAGTCTTGTGCCAAGAAGGACAGTGCTCTTTTAGAGCTTGAAAAAGAGTTTGAAAAGTTCAAGGCATGCCCCTTGTGAGTTGAGCCAAGCCCAGACAGCATACATAGAGGAGGAGAAAAGTTATTTGTAGTTGAAAAAACAAAAACAAAAAATTAAAAAAAAAACAAACACATGCTGATTCTTTTAGTTGTCATATAATGAATAGTATGTGGAGATGGAGTGTACTGCAAATATAAAAGAGTTCTTATAATTTGGAATTCTTCATTTTGATTGCATATTTTACCTTTGCAGATTTACAATTATCTCAAAAAAAAATCCTCAACTAATTTTCCAACATTAAAAGAAGCCTACAAGAAATTACTAAGATGATATTTTTCTTGCAAATATTCCTTTTTTAAGAATTAGAAATGGCTGTATTTTCTGCAAGGTAAAAAATGATGATACATAGGACAATATTCATTCCAAAGCTTATAAATTGGTAAATACACATTTTGTTGATTTCAAATATCATACTTTAAAATAAAAGTTATGGTTATAACCCTTTATTCTTACTCTAAAAAGCAGAGTCTTTGATTTTTATATTCTCCAAACCAGCCCAGGAACTTTATTTTTGTGTTGGCCTGGTTATGAAGAAAAGAAAGCCCTGATGGTCAGGCAGCCAAAGTTCAGGTCAGATCCACAAGTTAATGTAAACCCCAACAGGTGCTGGCTTAGAATAATTTTATATCAAAAAGAAATTTGGTCCTAGTTCCCTCAAATAGGAACCCTACTTTTAAAATTTGAGAGGTAAGAGAATTCTTCAGTTGGTATAGAGAAGTAAGATGAACCGAGATGGCTCTTTTCTATGAAATCCTGTGCTTCATAAGTTTGTTTCACAATCTTCCCTATTTTCAAATTCTCACAAAGTTTCTAAGACTAGATTGCAAATATTGGGTCATGAACTTCGAGAAGAATGATGACCTAGGATAGCTGAAGGGTATTTTAACTCAATCGGTTGCTTATAAATCAACTCCAATGTTATAGCCGGCTCACGGCTGTTGAGCAAGTGTGGCTCCTTCAGGGAGCTTTGCTAGATCTGACAGGGGCAGTGGGAGAGAGTGAACCCTGAATTACTCATGCTGTTCCTGTGGCTCTCTCTATGAACACAAAAAGAAATGGGGGTCAAGGCAGGCACCCAGATACTTCTATTCAAAACCTCATTTTTGCCTCAATTATTTATTTCAAGTGAATGTACCTTCACATAAAATTATCCTAATACACATCAACTCTTTCTTCCACTTTGAATACAACTGGATGTGAGAGTCTCTTGCATTTTCCTATTCTTTCCTATCCCAAACTGTAGTAGTTAAATTACAGCTGCTAAGGATAGCCCAGCCAAAGGTAAGCATCATATTAAAAGCATTTCCACTTTAGGAATAATATTTCAGTCTTTTGTCCTCACTAAACTATTCTCCTCCAAGTACTAATGGAAACTTTTTTCTTTTTTTGAGAAGTCAGTTCTGATAAATAATATCCACATAAGGAGGTTGAATGCACAGTCACAAAATCTAATAATTATATTATTTAATTAAAAACAGGATCATCCATACATTATTCCTTCTTAGCATACAATATAATTTGGTGTATTTTTAAAAACATTTCACAGAAATTTAATCTACTGGTACAGATTCATTTACATTTTTCACCTTAAATAATTCTGGAGGTACACAGTGCTCCTAAAATTATCATAGTGATTTATATACAATTCAATTAAATCAACTTTGAGAAATATGCCTAAAATGATCATATTCACTAAAAAACTTCCCAAATCATAATTCTTCAAACAATCATTCTCATTCTTAATCTGTGCCTAGTGTTTGTCTTTTTTAAAATACCCAAAGAACTAGTATTCTCAAACTTCTTAAACAGGACAAAGCAGCAATTCTGAAAGGCAAATCAAGACAGAAAAAGAGAAAATAACAGTAACTGCCAGAACAAAGCGACAACCACCCTACACTCTGCCGATAATTAATGTAAGGAGTCAAGAACTAAATTTTTAAAAACTGAATTTTTTAAATCCCCAAATAACATTTTGAAGGTGTAACATCACCATAAGAGTCATGGCCAGGCCGGCAGAAACCACCAGACATGAAGGGAAAGATCGTCTTCTGAATTTGCTAGTAAGCAACAGATAATTCCTCTTAAGCAGATTAACTTAAAGTACATTTTCAAGGAAGTTAAAATCCCCTTCAATCAGGTTCTTAAGTTTAATTACAAAAGTCAAACAATTTATTAACTCTCATTGAAATTCAACAACAAAATAGGCACAGGAAGGACTCTCAAGGGCCAGAAGACAGGCCAGATCGATATTTGCAACAGTAACCAAGAAAACATGTTTAGCCATAACTTGATAAAACATCTAAGGGGTCCTCTTAACTGGGATTCTTCCTGGCTCTCTTCTTTGCTGCCCTCTATGTGGGAAATGGCATTTAACATTATCTTTGCTCCCAATAAATACAATTACAATATTTATTTTGCTACTTTTATATTAAGAATAGCAGTACAAACCAGAAAACCTGTCCTTTGCAGGATATTTTCAATGAGTTCCTTTTGCTTTCTTAGCCCCCTAATTAAGCTACAAAAATACCTTTAAGTTGTGTCTAGAGCCATAAAGTTAAAAAATTATCTATTTAGAAAAGCCAAAATAGCTTGCTTAAAGAGTTTCTTTTGCCGGATCTTTTCTTTTTCTCTTTACTGTCTAAGCTCACTGGGATAATTGCCCTGCTTCCAGTTTCACTCTGCCCGTATAGATATTGTGTGTCTATTCCCAGAAAAAATACCAATTAAACTGCCAGCAGTAGCATCTCCAACAGTATCTTTTGGTCTTCAGTGTCAAAGGGCTTTGAACAAATGACCGGAAGGCTGAATCTAAAACAGCCTTTGACAGGATGCCAGCTTTGAACATTCACATTATGCCTACAGCTCCAGCTTTCTGCTTTATTTGGGAAGCAGGAGAGAAATAACACATCAACTTTATAACTTGGCACAAATGCTAAAGGTTAAAATAAAAGTGCTAGATTGCCAGGAGGCTTAATCACTGCAGAAGGTTACTGATACTGTTTAAAAGAGGGCTCCCCTTTCATTCAGTTCAGTCTGGATTCCTGTACAAACCTAAATAAAGGTTTTCAGACAAATACTGCAAAACTGCTATAATGCTACATTTCTTTTTCCTTCATTTCTTTGGTTACAATGAGTTAGGCACTGTAGAAAGAAATGTTTACATGGATTTTAAAATTTAATCTCAGGGTAGTCCTGTGAAATTGAAAATATTAGTCAATGAGGAAATAGGCTCAGAGGGGTTAAGTAATTTGTACAAGGTCACACAGCTGGGAACTAGAAGAACTAGGATTTGAACCCATGGGAACCCTTTGGGTTCTAAGACCCAACACTTCTCGATTTTCTTGTTTGCCTCAATCATCAAATCATTCCTGGGTGAAGGCTTAGTGACTGACTTTCTGAATTGATCCATGAGAAATCCTTTAAAGCAGTGATTCTCAACCTTGGCTGCACATTAATATCACATATTTAAAAAACACCTATGCACAGGCTCCACTCACAAGAGATTGATTAATAGGTTTTGGGCAAGGCCCAAGCATCAGAATTTTTAAATTCTGTAGCAGTGTATATAACAGACAATGCACCTCATCATGGTACTTATTTTCTAATAGGGCTTAGATTCAAGTAGAATCTGCAGTTGATTCCACTGTGCAGCTCAGACCGAGTACCAGGGAACCGAGATTAATGCCACTTACTCAAAGGCCCTTCTCCAAGACCTCAGTGTAAGCAACTCAACTGGCTCCTCCAGAAAGGGTAGACAAGAATCTAGCCAACAGCTGACACAAGAGAGCAGAATCTAAGAAAGTTCTAGCTTTGAGAGGCAGCGGTACACAAAAGGAAATGTATGGGCAGTGAGACCTGGATTCAAATTCCATCTCTGCTATTTATTGACTGTGTGATCTTGGGCCAATCACTTACCTTTCACGGCTGTTTTGCAGATTCAATAGGATGCCGTAAGTGAGCTCCAGGCACATAAAAGTGCTCAATCAAAGGTAGTTGCTGCTGTGGTTTTGGCTGGTTTTGTTGTTGTTACTACTAAAGTGGTAATGACTATTGCCGGGAGACATCAATAAAGGGGAAAAAAAAACAAATTAAAAACACTCTATTTTGTATTAGTCAAATCAGTCCTACTTTTATTACTTAGAATTTAATTTACAGGTGTTTATATTTGCAATTAACTTGGCAATAGTAGTTCTCATTCATGACAACCAGGTGAGGATGGTTAACATTATTATTCCCATTTTCTAGATGAGGAAAAGGCAACGTTTTCCATCTATCCTGCCTCCAGTGTCTATGATCCGTTGATTAAAGGCACCTGCAATCATGTTCATTAGTTCCCTATGAAAAATGATATCCAACACCAGGTGTTAAATGCAGGAAAGGAGAATTAACAAGCACTTGATAGCAGCCCCAAAATAACATCTAAACAATCACTTCTGAACATCAAAGTCATGGCAAACAAGTTCCAATTTAAATAAAGGTGTTGGAGAGGATTAAGGAAAAATGAATAAATACATTTTCTTTATCTGCATTCATTTAGGAAATATCTGACGTAGCTTAGCAATGTTTTTTGAAATGCAGAGACTGAAGAATCATTAATTTCCTCTATGAAGAGCCTTCAATTAGCAGGTTGGATTAGACTAATGTGTTCTGATACTTTATCTTTAATCAGAGTGACAAAGTAAGAGAAATTAAAATGGAAAGACCCGGTTCAGAGGTTCTCAACAAAGTTCGCCAGGAAGCCTGTGTAGTCCGTGTAAGGGGCTCGCCACTCCAAACACACACCCAACACTGACTGATGGCTTGCTCATGTGTCTCTTGTCCCATGTACAGAATTTCCATGAACAAAATATAAATGCCTCTAAAGGCACTAATCAATGTACAGTCACCATATAGAAGCAATACTACCTGGGGTGGGGGCCTCAATTGCTTTTGTTGTCAAAAGGAGGCTATATATTCAAAAGCTTAGAAAACACTGATGCAATCCAAATCTCTCTCATTACTGATGCAGTAAAGATCTTAGTGATAGCTGAGATTCTAACCTAGGTTTTCCCATGCCCTGACAAATGGCCCTTGTTTCACATACACACCTTCCAGTGTGGTCATGGATTCATGGGACGTTAGCAGTCATGGCTATGTTCCCTCTCTAATACCATTTCCTCTTGCTAAAGGAGAGCATCATCCTTCCCTTTCTCTGTGGATATGTTCCCAGAATTGTCTAAATCTCTTGAGCCTCTCCTGGGCCTCTCCTTTCCCCTTCCTTGCCTCTCAACCTCAACTCCCAAGTCTGGATGCCCAACACACTCAACCCCTGTCAAGTTCTTACGCTCCGGAAGTGCCGATGGGGACTTAGTCTCAATATGAATCGGAAATACCGTCACCAAGGAATCCGCAAAGTATGTATAAAACCTGTGTATATGTGAGTGTATTTTACAGCTAAAACCCCAGGGTTCTAATGTCTATGGAAAATAAGTGAAATATTCATGAATAATCGTTTTATTTACTCTGGATCTGTCAACACCAATAGGCTACTAAAGAAAACTCTAGCACACCAGCTACTGAAGTGCCACTGGAACCTAAACGCCATGAAGAGAAGTCATCGCTTTTATCCACTGCTCTTTCTCCAGTGCCTAGGACAGTGCCTGGCACACGGTGGACATCCAAGGAACACTGTTGATGATGTGAGTGACAGAAGTAGACAGGGATGGTAGTTTTATTTCTTGCCTTCAAGTTTTGAGAAGATGAAATGAGTTCCTAATGACCTCTTCTCACTCTTCAGTCTCCTATAACCTTTGACTTATTGTTCCCTCAAATAGTTTTAATGAGATTTTTCAAAGTTATATATACAAATAACATATTCATTTTAGGAAAATCAGATACTACTAATGCATAAAGAGCAGAAAATAAATGTTCCCTATGACCCCAGCACCCCAGGACGACACAACCTGTTCATGTACCCTTTTCAGACTTTATTCCACACACACATGCACACACATACTCTTGAATATTCCCAAAAGTCTCTGCCCTCCACTTTTGCAATTTGGATTCTTTCCCCTTTTTTCTAAGCTCTTTTCATTGTTGTTGTGTTATTGTTGTTGTTGTTGCAGCACCTTGCCCTCCTCCTCTGTTTGAAATCTATTCCTTGCTCAATGTTTAGGTCCTTACTTCACGAAGATTCTCTAGAGGATTGGTCCGTTTTTACTGCAACTTTAAGCTCTAGCTGGGTGTTTTCTACCTGCATCTTCAGCCCTCCCTCTTTTCTGGGATACCAGAGCTTGTTCCTCGAGCTCTATGCTTCTAAAACCCAATGCCTCCCATTCCCTCCATCACCACTAATGACTTATTGATCCCGTGTCTGTCAACTGTAACAATTATAGAAGCCATCTTTGCTTCCCCAGCCCCACAATCACCAAATCCGTTTCCATCATTCCTTGCCATTCTCTCATCCATCTTTTCCTATTGCCGTCCTTAGTGTTTAGGGCCTTACACGTACGTTAATACTACTTTCACCACTTCCATCTTGCTCTTCCTCTATTCAGAAATTTGTGGTTGTTTCCCTCTTTCAGCATGGGATTCTAGGCCCTTCATGATCTCACCTAAGACTACTTTTTCATCCTTATTTATCATTATTCCTGAAAACAAACACGTTGCTCCAGCCAGGTTGGTGTACTCATTATTCACTCAACTACAAAAACATTCGATTTTGAGTTAAGTATGTATCAACTATTTAATATGTATAAAACCCATTCACTAGTTCAACGAAGAGTTACTGAGCATCTCTCTACTCTGTCAGGTAATGTACTGATGCTAAGTATACCACAGGGAGCAAGGTAGACCAAGTGCCTGTTCCCATGGAACTGGACAGTACAGAGGGTTACAGGGAGACTCTGAGAAACTGTGATCCCAGCCCAGGATAATTTCAGTCTTCCATTAAAATGTCAGATGAATCAAGACATCCCTAAGGGCGGATGTGACCCAGGCTATCAGTGGGAAAGAATTTCAGAAAGGAAGCGCTGGTGGAGAGAGCTGGATTGTGGAGTGTGGCTTCTCTGAAGATGTGAGAACAACGCTGGCAGGCAAGGACGTGCATACAAAACCAGGTGCCTTTCCCCCAGGGGGATAGGAGGAAAGGCACAAGGGTGGAATGGTGACAAAAGCAACAGCGTCATCTTATTTTGTAGAAAGATTCATTCAACACCTACTCAGCAGAGAGAACACTCTGCCCCTACACTGCCCCCTCAGCTCTACAGTGAATAGGAACATGACTCAGACTTAGCTTGGACCACTTCTATCTAGCCAGAAGGGTAAGGCAAGTCCATGACGATCTATCACAAACACTGTGAGGCATTCCAGAGATCCAGAAAAAAAAAAAACAGAGGAAGCTCAGAAGAAGGTACATGTCTGGGTTTATATAACAGTACTTTCATATGTTTGTTTTCGAATTCCTGGGCTCAAGTCATCCTCCTGTCTCAGCCTCCCAACTAGCTGGGACTACAGACACATCCCACCACACTTTTTTTTTTGGTAAAGATATAGGTATCTATAAGTGTTTTTAATAATTCTTTATATGTTAGCATGTGTTCAATAGTACTTCACATATTTTTATACATTTACAGCCAGACGTGCATCTATTGAAAGTGCTTTCTCACGTTCTCATTTTATTCTAAGTGACTTGTGAAGCAGGCGGAATTGGCACGGTTATCTTTTCCAGAGAAAGTGCAGCACAGATCTTTTGATCTGCTTTGGTCAGGGACATAAATAGGCAAGAGCAGAACAAGAACATCCTGTCCATCTCGGCCCATTCCTACAGCAGCGGAAATATCTAGAGCAGAGGGCACACATTAAGAAATTCTAAAATTGCATACACCTCGCTGGTGTAATGAGGCCAAGCAGGCACTCTGGACTTAGAATGGCAGAATGTAGGTAGCATTCTGAAAGGGGGATGTAAGCCAAGGACATCCATCTCTGCATCATCCTCCACCCTTAGGCCTGTCCAAATGATACCATCCTTTAAGGCTCACCCCAATTTTTTATGCCCACAATGGTTTTTCCTTTCATTGATTTCACCCCCACTAACATCCCAGGCAAGGAGGGCACGCAGCCATTTCCCTCCTGGATATCACAGTGTACCTACTTTGCTAAGCTCAGAGCAGGTAGTTAACAAAGATTGGCTGAAGGAATTCCTGGGACCTCCAAAGCTCAGTAAGGTTACCCTGAATTCTTACATTCCTCCCCCCATCAGAGTGGGCCTGCCTGGCACGGCCGCCCTCGCATCCCACAGGAGCTCACGAACTGCAAAGAACTGTGGGTTGGGAGGAGGATAGTCGGGGGAAGGGGGATGGCCAGACGGCCAGAGTCCTGGGGTCATGGAGACTGCGGAGCGTCCCCGGCTGGAGGGCAGAGAGCTAAAGCTTCCACGCCTCCGCAAAAGGCATTTGCAGGAGATCGCTAACTACTTCCCCATCTGGAGAATCATCGCAGGAAAGTGGTGGGGGAAAAAAAAGAAAGAGAGAGAGGGCGAGTCTTGGGAGTGTGGGAGCCCAACCCTGGGGCCTAACGCGGAGGGGAGAGAGGAGAGGGAGGCGGGAGCAAACGCCATTCGTAGTTGAGGGAACAGGGAGCAGCTCTTGCCTCCGAAAGAACCTAGGGCTGGAACTCGCGAGATCTGGGGTCGCGATCTCGTTGCGTTGCCTAGCGACAGAGAGGACGCTCGCGGGCCCCCAAGCTAAACCCCACTGTAGCCTTAAATCTCCTACCATGGGGGAAGAAGGCGGCGGCTGCAGAAGTAAGACCACTAGGGAGCGGCAGAAGCTGAAGCAGCAGGCGATGGAGTACTACCGAGAGAACGACGTTCCCCGCAGGCTGGAAGAGCTGCTCAACTCCACCTTCTACCTCCAGCCTGCCGACGTCTACGGGCACCTGGTAGGGACCTGGGAGCAGCCCCCTCCTCCCTCTAGCTCCTCTGCCCCCGCCCCGCGCTGCGGCAACGCAGTGCGCTTGCGCCACAGAGTCGCGCGTGCGCGCTGCCGGCCTGGGCACCGTGCCTGGTTGTTCAGAGGGGCAATGAAGAGAGAATCTTGAGGGAGAAGGAATCTTAAGGGAAGAAGCGGTGGAAAGGAAGTAGCTAGAGGAAAGAGGGCTCCAGGCGGATTTATTGCTGTGGCGGAGGCTCAGGACCTGGCGGGCTTCCTAGCTAAAAGTCTGCCCTTTAAACACAGACCTTGATAGCTTTCCAGCCTTCATCAGCCCCCTTTGACCCTGGGATGAATGCCTTGGGATTTTCCACAACCAGGCCTTAGCCTGCCCTGGGCCCTCCTCTGACTGGCTCCTCCTAAGTTCATGTTTCTTTCTGGTTTCACACCCAGGCTGCTCAGCTTAGCCACGCTCCTCAGCCTGGATGCCCGCCCTCACCTGAGCAGCCCTTCCTTGAACTTCAAGTTCAGACCAAAGTCTTGCCATTGCACCCTGGATTAACCGTCCTGTGTTCCTATAGCATTTCCTCCGTTCATTGTGATCCTTTGAGGCAGCCTCCCGATGAAGCTTGTTGAGCTTCTGTCGAGGACAGGAGACTTCTTAATACCTGAGGCACAGGGACTCAGGACTCCCTGTGCCCAGTTCTGAAAACTGGCATGTACCATGGCCCTAGGCAATGAGCGGTTGAAACAAAGGTGAGTTTTCTGCTTCCAGATCCTTAAGTACTAAGCTACACTGACCCCAGTGAAATTGGACTGGTAGGGAAAGCACGCAGCGGGTGTGACCGCACCAAGCAGAGGGGCAAGTGCTCTAAGGGTTCAAACCGCATCTTGTCGCGGTGGTTGATACAGATGCTACAGGAAGTTTTTTCCTTTCGGTCATGGCCCATCAAAGGTGCAGGGCGTGATGTTTTATCCTTAGGACCACTGTGAGGTAAAAATTATACGATTCCCATTTTACAGACACCCGTGGCCCAGTGACATTTAAATGATTTTCTCAAGGCTCTAACAGAAGAAAAAAAATCAAACCAGGGTTGTATCCCTGAAATGTGCATGGTACCTAGTGGACTCTCAGGAACTGTTTGTGGGATGAATCAATGAAGCTTCACTCTGACTTCATTCTCTTTCTACTACCACTTGCTAAAGGAATTCTTAGATGCTATCTAGTCTAAATTCCTCATTTTACAACGACACTAAACCCTTGTATCACAGCTACTTGGCGCACAAGCTACAACTAAAAGGTAATATTCTTCCCAATCTGTTGGGTAGCCAGGACATTAATTTGTACAGCTCTCTGAGAGCTTATACCATAGTTAGGGGGAAAAGCCACTGAAATAACTGGAGCAAGAGATAAAGTGGTAGAGATTGTGTGTTAGACTAAGGGAATTCCTAGTAAAGGAACTCAGGGAAGGAGGAGATCCCTGCAGGCTGTAGTATCCAGGAAAGTTTTGGCTTGATCTTTGAAGCATGTCCAGAAATTGCATTAGCCAAAAGGCAGCCTCCTTTTCATTTTCTGCATCATTGCCCTGGTTTTGGCCATCCTGTTCTTACCTGTCTCTCCCTCTGTTGAGTCCATCCTGCAAAGTGCTGCCCTAGCAATGCTCCTAATACTCAAGACTGACCATAACTCTCTTCCTCAGAAACCTGCGGTGGCTGATCTTGGTTTGCTGGCCTTCATATGTGTGATTCGTAGTGCTCACAGCCCTACCTCTGGTGACAGCCTCATCTCCCACTCCCTGCCCTGTTTCTCCACACTGGATCACTGACTACACCCTAAAGCAGGTGTCCTCAAACTATGGCCCATGGGCCACATGTGGCCCTCTGAGGACATTTATCTGGCCCGCCAGGTGTTTTTGCCACTGCTGCCTGTCCTGCTTAGCAGCCAACTCATCCTGGGGCCTGCAGTCCAGCCTGCCAATGGTCTGAGGGGCAGTGAACTGGCCCCCTGTTTAAAAAGTTTGAGAACCCCTTCCCTAAAGCATGAGGTTTCCCATATCCTTCCCTTATCCTATTCCCTCTACCTGAGGTATCTACTTTCTACTTCCCCACCTTTATCTGCCTATTGAAATACTACACCTCCTCTGGTGTTCAGTTCAAATGCTGTTTCTTCTTCATGACATAATAGAGGAATTCAGGCAAGGGGAAGATCCTTGTAGGAAATAATAATACTATTTATTCCTTCATCTTAACACACTATTGAAAGAGTTTTGGATTGCGAATCAGGCAGATCTGGGTTTGGTTCTTAACTCTTCTACTTAAATAGCTATCCTGCAGTGAACCACACCTCCAATGTGAACACTCTTACAGAAGTCTTTCCCTCCCTTGTCAACTCTGGACCTGGCCATGTAACTTCCTTTGATCAATAGGACCTTGGCAAGCATGATACAAACAGACCCTTGATGAGTGCTGGCATATTGAAGCTTGTCCTCCTGGTAGCTAGTCATCATGCTGTAAGGATGTCTCAATTACCCTGCTGGAGAGAGGTCATGTAGAGAGATATGAGGCTTCTGGGAGATCCTGTGAGAATGACAGATGCCCAGCCAGCCCAGCTGAGGCACTGGACATAGAGGTGAAAATATGTTGGGTGTTCTGGCCCCGGTCCAGCCTCCAGATGACTATATGAGCATAAGAGATCCCAAGCAAGACCAGCAAAAGAACTTCCCAATTGAGTGCAGCCCATATGGCAGAGTCATGAGCAAATTAACAGTTTAACCTACTAAATTTGGGGGTGATCTGTTACAAAGCAGTAGATCATTTAAAAATGGACTATATGATCTTGGACAGTTAATTTCTCTGGAATTCAGTTTATCTGTGGAGTAGAGATATCTCCTACCTTAGAGGGTTGTGTTGGGAATTTAATGGTGCAGGGGTCCTCAAACTTTTTAAACGGGGCCAGTTCACTGTCCCTCAGACCATTGGAGGGCCAGACTGTGGGCCCTGGGACAAGTTGGCTGCTAAGTAGGACAGGCAGCGGCAGCAAAAACACCCAGCAGGCCAGATAAAAAAACACTCGGCGGGCCGCATGTGGCCCGTGGGCATAATTTGAGGACACCTGGAATGTATATAAAATTCCCAGGGATGGGTGTGATATTCATTTAGACATGATTTAACTTACAGAATCCTGTATATGCCAGGCACTATTTCATGTGACACAGTGATAAAGAAGAGATAATCACTTCTTCAAAGTTCATATTAAGCACTTAAAAAATGTTAGTTCCCTTCCCTTCCTAACACAGTATGTTTCACATTGTAGATGTTTGGTGCATGTTAAATTGAACTCATTATGACACACAAAGTATAAGCTAAATAACATTTTTCTTCTCCTCATCCTATCTAAATTCATTTAGGTACTTACTTTGTAATATACAAATCACCATGCTTAAAATGCACAGATGGCTTTTGAAAATTGGCTTTTGCTTTGGTTCTGCTGAGGGCTCACCTCTGGGCTAGCACATTGCTGTGCATTTTAGATAACCCGTTGTCTAAGTTGAAGTCACTAGATTTTGAACTGAAAGATCAGAGACCTGGTCTGCTAAACGAAGACAAGGATCCCAGAGCTATCGGATAATAAAGAGCAGGAGGAGGGTGTGCCTTCACTTTCCTTCCTCCCAGGCTCTCCTAGCTCCCACTCCTCTGCATAGAAACGTCAGGCAGGCTCCTTCAGTGGCTTTCTACCCTAGCTTCTTTCTCTTTCTTCAACTTCTTTCTTGGATTATTTCCAAATGGCTTCTGCTTTTCCACATCAGTGAAACTGCTGTTACTGAGGTTCCCAACAAGCCTCTTTGAAGAGAGAGGACTGTGCATGAGCTGATGGTGTGTGAGATACAGCCACTGCATAAGTCTTCACCATTAGAATATCTGATGCCTTCCTGGGAGGAATAAAAATCAAACCAATCAGACCACTTTATCTTAAATTTGAATGCATCCCAGAATTGTGGAGACCAGTTGAATTCTGCATCTTGAAAAGGGATATTTTAGGGAATTGGATTGACTGTAAGGCCCCAAAACAGTGACACAGGGCCTTTAAATTAAGAAATATATAAAAGTTTCTCTTGAGAATTCAAAAGACTACAGATTGTCCCATGTATCAGAGACTTAGCATTAGCCTGAATTCAACTCTTCAGTACGTGAGGGGAGGAGAGTTCCATACAGCTACTAGTCTAATCCCAGCACCAGGAAGGCTACTCATGGATAGGCTTAGTAGAAACTAGAGTAACTGAATAACCTTTTGATGATAAATTAGATGTGTTTTTATGATTTTTGTTTTTGTGTATATGTGTGTGTGTTGAAGGCAAACTGCTTTTCTAAACTTGCAAAACCTCCCACTATATGCAAAATAGTGGGGAAAAACATACTGGATGGACTGGGGCTTCCAACCCTACAAGTGGAAGTATTTTGCACCATTCAAAACTTTCCCAAGGTATGAGGCAGTTTAAATGTGTTCTTTAATATATTCTTTAATATTCCTGGACCCACTGTGTTTGCTAGCAACTCTTGTCTAAACTGTAGAAAATTAACGTTTTGAAATTCAGTGTGAAATACACATGTACATATAAACACAGAGCCTATTCATAGGTAGTCATGTAAGCATGAATCATGTAATCAGCCATGATGGCTTCATTATGTTTAAGTATCATTTTGATACAGTCATGATATGCTAACCTGAAGATGACCCAATATGGAGAAAGAAAATGAAATAAAAACCGTTTTAAAATTCTGACATTACAAATGTTCTGAATTGTATAAGTCTATAGAGGTTTATAGATTCATATGTTTATATATGGATTTATAATACATAGACTGACCTAAATAAGGAAAATGATTCATTTTAATAGTTTTAACAATTTATTTTAATTTACTTTAATGGGCACTTATTTGTTACAAATAACTTTGCTACAGTCTTCGGGAAGAGAATAATTATGATTAAATTTGTGTGTATTCTTGTAGTTATTTATTAGAGAGGTAAGGATAGAAAATGAAGTTCAATGCAGAGTTTTTATAAGGCATTTTAAAGAGGTAATAATTTTAAATGTTCCATGAAATTGGGTTCCACAGTGTTTCAATAGCTATAAAAATATCTCAAAGAAAATTATATATTCTCGGTTTCCCCTTGAAATTGGCGAGAAAAAATACCATACACATTAAAAGCCAGATTAATTCAATTGCTTATTTTCTGTGAGAGGTAGAGAAATTGTAGAACATATTTATATAATTTTCAGAACATATGTTCAGTGGTGATCGCGAGTCACTTTGAAGTCCCTGAGAGCGCTTTGTCTGAACTGGCTGAAGCAGAGGAGGCAGAGAGGGCCAGTGCGGTCAGCACAGCTGTGCAATGGGTCAACGGCCCCATCACCCAGGAGCTTCAGGGCCTTGTGCCCACCGACCAGTTGGCGGTGGATCACCTGCTCAGGTATAGCTTCCACTGTGAAATATGAATGTCAAGTATAAATATGCATCTGGGATCTTTCCATTTGACCTGCCAATAAAACATTTCTGTCAAATCAATTGAGTTGGGAACTCAGTTTAAGAAGCATATGTGAAATCAGCAACATGTAGCATAAAATGTTTTCTGAAATCCTGTTATTAAAATCTTACTATATAGGGCTACATAGATTTTTCGTTCTCTTTTTATTCATTGAAGGTTTCTTAGATTAAGTAAAAAGCTTCTCAGAAAAAGAATCCAGAGGCTCAGTGCCTGTAGCTCAGCAGCTAAGAGCGCCAGCCACATACACCAGAGCTGGAGGGTTCAAATCCAGCCCAGGCCTGCCAAACAACAAAGACAGCTACAACCAAAAAATAGCCAGGCCCTGTGGCTGGCACCTATAGTCCCAGCTACGTGGGAGGCTGAGGCAAGAGAACTGCTTAAGCCCTAGAGTTGGAAGTTCCTGTGAGTTGTGATGCCAGAGCACTCTACCCAGGGCAATATAGTTAGACTCTGTCTCAAAAAAAAAAAAAAAAAACAGAGAATCCAGAGATGTTCTTTCCCTCCCCTCATCACTTCATATACTGCCTGTGAGCTTTTCATACCCTTTTATGTAGTCACAACAGCTGACACTTCCGGCCACAACCAAGTCTTCCATGTTTTGTCCATAGGTTGACTCTTGGTATTTGAAAATCAGGAAAGCAGTTACCAGGGTTTTGTAAGTATTGTTCAATACCTGACCAAATAATGGGTTAGAAATCCCTTTTCTGGCTCAGTGCCCATAGCACAGTGGTTATGGCGCTAGCCACATACACCAAGGGAGCCAGGTTTGAACCCGGCCTGGGCCAAATAGAAGACAATGACAACTGCAACAAAAAATGGCCAGGTTTTGTGGTGGGTGCCTATAGTCCCAGCTGCCTGGGAGGCTGAGGCAGGAGAATCACTTAAGCCCAGGAGTTTGAGGTTGCTGTGAGCTGTGATGCCACGCCACTCTACCCAGGGTGACAGGTTGAGACTCTGTCTCAAAAAAAAAAAAAAAAAAAAGATAACCCTTTTTCTTTGTACAGTACCAATGTCACAACCCTATTGGCCAAATGGAGGCCCCCTGGATTCTCTCCCCTTAAGCTTTATCACTTGCTTAATTGTGGATAATACAGCGGACACTATAAAAGTTTTGAGATACACAAAAATCAAGAAACATAAAGTCATTCTGATTACTGTATTTTCTCAAAATAATTGCCATGACATTCTATGTACTTTTGTATTCTTGAAAACATCTTCCCACTCATTTTCTTCAAGGGCTCTGAGCTCACTTTCATAGGCGTGAACAGCTTCTTCAGGGCTGGTGAACCTTCTTCTGCATATGCAATTTTTTACTGTAAGGAACAGGAAATAATCACATGGGACCAGGTCAGGGCTGTAGGGTGGATGAGTCATAAGTTTAACCTCTATGGACTCCAGGAACTGAATGGTAATGTTGGCTGTATGGGCGGATACACTGTCATGGTGCAAGATGGTCCCCTGCAGTTCTTTGGCTGCTGTTCCTGAAGCTTCCCCCAAACTCTTGGTAGGCATACTGTTGTGTCCCACTGAGCAGTAACAGTCCTTTGTTCCTCTAGAGGAACAGTGACAACATGACCACTTTTGAAGAAAGTTGTCACCATTTTCTTTCCAGCACTGGGGAGTTGCTTCTCTTTTATTGGTGGATTTTCATCAGGAAAAAAAGCCCACACTGTCAACTGACACTTATTCTGTGGATCAAACTGGTAAATCTAGGTTTCATCTCTGGTAATGGTGTCAGAAATGCTTCTAGACTTGCCTCCTTCAAATCTTACCAGCATTTCTTTGCACCATTCAAAACAAATGCCATTTTGCTCATCTGTCCAAGTGTGAGGTGCCCATTGGGATGAAACTGTTCTGACTTGAAGATAATCGTGCAACATTTTGCACATTGCCAGGATCCGATCTGTAGTGCCACCTCAGTGGCCTTGGATATCATTCTATTGTTTTCTCAAACTACTTTGTCCACAGCATCAATGTTTTCCTCAGTCACTGTGGTCCATTCCTCTGCTCGTCTTTTAGTGAAGTTCAACCTCTTCTAAATTCTTGAAACCACTGAAAGATTATTGTACAGGAAGGAGCAAAGCCTCTGAAAACCTGTTGCTAACACTCAAGGCTTTGAGACTTATTCAACCCACTTTTAAAATCATAGAAAATCATCCTGCAAAAGTGCTCTCTTCCCAGCTCCATAGCTGATGCCAACTTACTACCATGTAGATGGAAGCAAACGAGCCCTCCCAGCAGTATGGGTAAGCTAAGCCAGTTGAAACTTGCTGAGGTGAATCTGAAAGGACTCTCTTGACTGTATTTCTTAGAGGTGAAGTAATGGATCATAACACAGTCTGTCTCAAAACTTTAATAGTGACCTTCATATCACATTTTAGTTTGCTTCAGATTTGGATGGCATTGTAAAAAAAAAATAAGACACTTTTTAAAATAGTTTTTTAGTTTTTGGTTTTCTTGGAGTTCCTCAGTGCTGTTAATATATATTTTTGGCCTTATCTGCTAACTGTCATTTCCTTAGGTTTTTTTCCTGAAGCTTTCCGTCACAACTTCTATCTTATTGCATTCCCTTTTACCTGGAGTTTTCCCTCCCAAAACCTAGTTCCTCTCTAGACTTGCTACAGAGATGCCATGAAGACTTCATTGTTCTCCTGTTTCTGCATTCCATGTCCTCTTCTTTCTTGATTTGCTAGATTATACTTTTTAAAAGCAAGGATGATAGCCAGGCATTGTGGCAGGTGCCTGTAGTCCCAGCTACTGGGGAAGGTGAGGCAAGGGAATCACTTAAGCCCAAGAGTTAGAGGTTGCTGAGAGTAGTGACGCCATAGCACTCTACTGAGGGCGATGTAATGAGACTCTGTCTCAAAGAAATGAAAAAATAAAAGCAAAGATGAGAAATGGTATGTAGGATGTAAAGTTTTTGAGTTCTTACATGGGAATGCCTATACTTTGCCCTGATGTTTGAGAGTTTAGCTGAGTGTATATTGACCTCATACTTGAAAAGCATTGCCCCGCTGGCATCTGGATTATTAACAAATATGATGCAAATCTGATTCCTGAGTCTTTGTGTTTTGTTAGCTTACTTTTTGTCTATGGAAGATTTAAGCCTCTTCTTTTTATTTTATTTGACATTTTATGTAAATGTACCTAAGTGGGCTTTCCCTAAGTTTTTTCAAAGTATTCATTTTAAGCAACCCCCCCAGAAAAAGAAAAAGAAAGGAAGTCCTCCACCTCATGCTATATTTCACTGTTTATTTTAGATGCTCTTGTTTTCTGATGGTCATTCATACAAAAGAAAATTCAGTATCCCTTAATCAAATTATATCTTTAAATTTAACTTTGAAAATACAAACAAGTCTTAAATGCTTTTAAAAATTGTCCCCTGAAATCTTTAAACATTTATTTCTGTGTCAAAATAAATTTCAGTTCTTAACAGAGTTTTATAACAGCATCATTATTTTTGAATCTGATTTGTTCTCAAGTAGCTAAAAAGCAGAGTTACTTATTGAACCATATTGGGGTCAACTCTAAAACATGACAGAATTACAGAGTGCTCTTCTTCAATATCCCATTGTAAAAGCCATATTTTCTTGCCACTAAGGACATTCTTTGCAAATAAAGTACAAGAAGACAAGGAGAGAAAAGAATTGGAAAAGTGCCTGGAAGACTTACCTGTGCCTTCACCTCAATCTCCATCACCACCACTCCCTCCGCCACCTCCTACTAAAAAAAAAGGACAAAGGCAAGGTTAGTGGTTTAGCTTCTTACAGCACCCTTAGTAACAAATGTGTGAGGAAGGGCTGAGGCTGGACTGCCTTTCTGGGTCCGTTTGCTGTGGACCCAGGTTGGGCTTCCAGCTAAAAGCTGTCCATTCTCCATTTCACTTCCTCAGTCAAAGCTGCTATAAGACAATATGTCTCATCTAGAAGTGAGCATATATTAAATAAAGTGATTGAATAATGGAACATAGGGGCTGCAGTGGGGTTGGGATGACATGGGAGACCTCTCACCTCCCTTTAATTTCCATTAGCTAATCAAAAAATGACAAAGCTACTCCATACACGTACTTTAAGGAGTTTTGATATCCTTTGATATGGACAACAAAGTTTCCTCAGTCCTATGTAACACAAATAAACATTTTCTTAGAAAACTTTATTATTTTAAAGAGATAATTGAAGTTATCACTTCAATCTGGTAGTTGCTCCATGCCTTCCAACAGATTGCTAACCTCAACCTCTCCGGTATGTTAATTCTGGAGCTGTTCCTAGCATTGCAGCAGTGTTTTGTATGTCTACTGAATTAGAGCATCTCCTTGAGGGCACAAATCATGCATTGTTCAACCTGCCATTGCCCAAGTCCAGCATAATGTCAGGCCGAAACCAAATATCCAATAAATGTACTTTCCACTGAGCAAGAAAGCACCAGAAACAGGAAGGGACCAGAGGAGAAAAGGTCCTTAATTTTGTAGAGGCACATTCTGAGGCCCAGAAAGGAAAAGAGAATTGCCCAAAGCAAAAGCATTATATTTGACCAATCTTCCCTTGGGTGGGAATAATGACCATTCCTGAGTTATAGGGAGAGACCAGCAATGGATATTCATTTGGTGATTGCTCTTTACTGATAGAACCTGGAACTTAAGGAATTCATTTTTGCATACCTAAAACAATACCTACACCCCCACCCCCGCAACAGACTACTGTGAGACCAAGATGTGAGTGAACTACATCCCTCACAGGTTCTGCCCACACTGCCTGCCTGGAAGGGCCTCCTCCCTCTCTGGTCACAGCCTAAGGTGCCACTTTGAGAGTTTAATTCTGGGCTTTGTCCCACCCTCAGGCTGAGTTCATGCTGACAGAGCTGCAGCCACTGCCTGGCTAAGGAGGGACTGGAGAACCCAAGTTCTCCTGTGCACACCTAACACAATACCCACTGCCCTGCTGTGGACTGCTGTGAGACAGACTCAGTAGATCACATTCACCACACTTTCTTACCTTTGCTGCGTGCCTCTGATAGCAGGCCCACAGCAAGTGCCCTTTTGAGAGTTTAACAGTGGGCTTAGCCCCACCCATGGAGTAAGTTCTGGGTAACTAGCTGCAGCTGTCCCAAACATGAACTGCTTCAGTTCCAGCAGGTGGCTTCATCACTGCTACTGCCAACACTCACAGCACATGAGCTTCCCAGGAGCCTGAGAACCACTAGTTTCTGAGCAAGCTACCTGGAAGCTCAAGAATTGGTCCTCTAGGACTCAGAAACCCTTAGCCAGCATAAGCTGATCTAGAGCCTAAAAACAAGTGACTTTGCCCACTGCTTCCATCACTCAGCCAGTGTCCTGCTCCCCAGCAAAACTTCACCACAGATTCATGTAATAACTGACTAAACCACAAAGGAAATCACAGATACCACAGACCCTGTGTACCATTAAAAAGATCATAATACTGTAGTCACCCAAAGTCAAAGCCAAAGCGTCCTACTCAACCAACAATCTATATACATCTTCAGTAAAAAATTCTTCCCTATAAAAGCAATATCAAAAATTTGGAATAAGTGACTGCTACATCAGATGCACAGATATAAACAGAAGCACACAGAAATGTGAAAAAGCAAAGAAATATAACACCTCCAAAGGATAACAATAATTGTCCATCAATGGATTCCAGTCAAAAAGAGTTCCTCAAAATGCCAGATAAAGAATTCAAAATATGATTTTAAAGACTAATGAAATTAAAGAGAAATCTAAAAACCTGAATATGAAGAAATCAGAAAATCAATTTAGGATATGAGTAAGAAGTTTAGCAAGGTGATGGGTATCTTAGAAAAACAGAAATTCTGAAACTAAAAAAGTCACTGAAGAAAATACAAAATACATTTGAAACTTTCAACAGTAGACTAGACCAACAGAAGAATCTCAGAATTTGAAGAAAAGTCTTTTGAAATAATCTAGTCAGACAAAAATAAAAAGAATAAAATAAATACAAAAATAAAAATAATTAAAAAGAGTGAACAAAGGTGTTTGAGACCACATAAAGCAATGTATAAAATTTGTGAATTATTGGTAAGCCTGAAGGGGAAGAGAAGATAAAATGTTTAGAAAACTTATCCAATAAAATAGTTGGTGAAGACTTCTAACTCTAAGAAGAGAGTTAGTTATACATGTAGATATAGGAGGCTCAGTGATCCTGAGACAAATACATTGGAAAAAGGATGGCATATTATAACCAGAATGACTAAAGTCAAAGTGAAAGAAAGAATTTTAAAATTAGCAAGAAAACAGCAAATAGTCACCTATTAAGGAAACCCCATCAGACTAATAGTGGACTTCTTAGCGGACATTTTATAAGCTAGAAGAAAATAGGATAGCATTTTCTAAGGGCTGAAAGAAAAAAAGAAGAAAAAAACCTGTCAGTCAAGAATTTTATATCCTGCCAGAATGGGTTTTATAAATAAAGTAGAAATAAAGTCTTTCTCTTTTTTTAGAGACAGAGTCTCACTTTATCACCCCAGTACAGTGCTGTGGCATCACAGCTCACAGCAACATCCAACTCCTGGGCTTAGGCAATTCTCTTGCCTCAGCCTCCTGAGTAGCTGGGATTACAGGTACCCACCACAATGCCTGGCTATTTTTTGTTGCGGTTTGGTCTGGGCCAGGTTCGAACCTGCCACCCTCAGTATATGAGGTCAGCACCCTACCCACTGAGCCACAGATGCTACCCAGAAATAAAGTCTTTCTTAAGACAATCAAATACTGAGAGAATTCATCAGAATGGTCCTACCGGAAATGCTCATAGGGTCTTAAACATGGAAATGAAAGGTCAATATTCACCACCATGAAAACACATAAAGATATAAAACTCACAGATCTTATACAATCACACAAAGGAGGACAATAATAGAATCAATGGCAATGTGACATAATTTCAGTAAACCACAAAAAGAAAAAAATTATAAAACAACTACGTAATAATTAACAATGTTATAGGCATAGAGCCTCACATAACAATTTAACCTTGAATATAAATGGATTAAATGATCCATTTAAAATATACAGATTGGCAGAATGGATGAAAACAAGATCCAATTCTATGTTGCATATAAGAAACTCACCTTGGGTGGTGCCTGTGGCTCAGTAAGTAGGGAGCTGGCCCCATATACTGAGGATGGTGGGTTCAAACCCAGCCCCTGCCAAACTGCAACAAAAAAAAAATAGCTGGGTATTGTGGCAAGCACCTGTAATCCCAGCTACTCAGGAGGCTGAGGCAAGAGAATCACCTAAGCCCAAGAGCTGGAGGTTACTGTGAGCTGTGACCTCACAGCACTCTACTGAGGGTGACAAAATGAGACTCTGTCTCAAAAAAAAAAAAAAAAAAGAAAAGAAAGAAATTCACCTTATCCAGACACATATACAATGAAAATAAAGGGATGGAAAAAGATACTCCAAACAAATGGCAACCAAGCAAGGAATAGCTATACTTATATTAGGTAAAATAGCCTCTAAATCAAAAGGAGTAAAAAAAAAAAGACAAAAGCCATTATATAATGATTAAAAGGATCAATTCAGCAAAAAGATATACCAATACTAAATACACACTTAACATTGGAACACCCAGACTTACAAAACAAATATTACGAGACCTGAAGAGACAGAGAGAAACACAGTAATAGTGGGGGATACCAACACCTCATTCACAACAGTAGACAGATCATTGAGACAGAAAATTAAAAAAAAAATAGTGGACTTAAGTTGGGCTTTAGACCAAATGTACTTAACAGATATTTATGGAACATTCTACCCAGCAACTACTGAATATACATTCTCTTCATCAGCACATGAGTCATTCTCCAAAATAGACCAAATGTTAGGCCTCAAAAGAAGTCTTAACAGGTTTTTTTTTTTTTTTGAGATGGAGCCTCAAGCTATCCCCCTGGGTAGAGTGCCATGGCATCACAGCTCATAGCTACCTTCAACTCCTGGGCTCAACCGAGTCTCCCACCTCCGCCTCCCAAGTAGCTGGGACCACAGGCGCCCGCCACAACACCCAGCCATTTTTTTGGTTGCAGCCATCGTTGTTTGGCGGGCCGGGCTGGGGATTCGAACCTGCCACCTTAGGTGTACGTGGCTGGTGCCTTAGCCAATTGAGCCACAGGCGCCGAGCCGTCTTAACAGGTTTTTAAAAATTGAAATCGTATCAGGTATCTTCTCAGACCCCAGTGGAATAAAGCTAGAAATCAAAATGAAAACTCTAGAAATTATACAAATACATGGAAACAAATTAAGACAGATGTTTAAACATGTTTGAAGCAAATGAAAATGAAAATACAACATACCAAAACCTGTTGGCTACAGCAAAAGCAATGCTAACAGGAAAGCTATAGCATTAAAGGTCTACATCAAAAAAGTAGGAAGATCACTAATGAACAACCTAAAATTAAACCTCAAGGAAGTAGAAAAACAAGAACAAACCAAACCCAAAGTTAGCAGAAGAAAAGAAATAACAAAGATCAGTATGGAACTAAATGAAATAGAAACCAAAAAAACAGTATAAAGGATCAATAAAACTAAAAGTTGGTTCTTTAAAAAGAGCAAAATGATAAACCACTAGCCAGACTAGCCAAGAAGAGAGAAGATACAAATAAACAAAATCAGAAATACAAAAGATTAAGGGACTATTATGAACAACAAAACACTTACAAACTATAAAACCTGGAGGAAATGGATAAATTGTAAATCCTAGAAACAAAACTTCCAGAGATTGAACTTAGAAGAAATAGGCACTCCTAAACAAATCAATAATGAATGCCCAGACTGACTCAGTAATAAAAAAATCTCCCAACAAAAGAAGCCTGGAACCAGATGGATTCACAGCCAAATTCTACCAGACCTGCAAAGAACTAACACCAATTGTCCTGAAACTGCTTCAGAAAAACAAGAAGGGAATTTTTCCTCATTCTCCAAGGCCAGTGTCACTCAGGCAAGAACACAACAACAAAAAAATACAGACCAGTATCTCTGCTAAACATAGATGTAAAAATCTTCAACAAAATACTAGCAAATTGAGTCCAACAGCACATACAAAGGATAATACACCATGATTAAGTGGGTTTTATACTAAGAATGCAATGATTGTTCAACAGATACAAATCAATAAATGTGATATATCACATCAACAGAATTCCGTACAAAAACCATATGATCAGTTTATGAGATAAAGAAAAAGAGATGCAGAAAGCTTGATAAAATGTAGTACCCATTCAAGACATTCACACTATACATAGAAGGAACATACTCCAAAATAATAAAGACCATATATGAGAAATCTACAGCCAAATCTTACTTAGTGGGGAAAAGTTGAAAGCATTTCCCCTAAGAACTGGAACAAGACAAGGTTGTCCACTTTTACCACCCTTACTTAACATGCTACTAGAAGTCCTCAACAAAGAAATCAGTGAAGGGAAAAAAATAATAGGCTCCAAACTGGAAAAGAGGAAGTCAAATTATCTCTATTTGGTGATTAAAAAGAGCTTATATTTGGAAAATCCTAAAGACTTCACAAAAAAACTCTAAGGTTTGATAAATGAATTCAGTAAAGTTTCAGGATACTAAGTCAATGTACAGAAATCAGTAGCATTTTTATATACCAATAACATTCTAGCTGGAAGCCAAACCAAGTAGATAATCTCATTTATAATAGCTACTAAATAAAATAAAATACCTAGGAATATGTTTAACCAAGAAAGTGAAAAATCTCTACAAGGAAAACTACAAAACACTAATGAAAGAAATTGTAGATGACACAAACAAATGGAAAAACACCCCATGCTTATGGATCTGAAGAATTAATATCATTAAAATTACGATAGTGCCCAAAGCAATCTATAAGTTCAAAGCAAAATGCCATTTTTTTTTTTTGCAGAGTTAGAAAAAACAATTCTAAAATTTACATGTAACCAAAAAAGAGCTAGAATAGCCAAATCAATTTTGAGGAGAGAAAAAATTAGCTGGAGGTTCATGTTCTATCTAAATCACAGCTTCACACAGCTAAAGACCTGATTTCAAATTCTACTACAAGACATGGTACTGGTATAAAGACAGACACTTAGATCAGTGGAGCAGAATAGAGAACCTTGAAATAAAGCCACATACTTAGAACTTTGACATCTTTGACAAGGTCAACAATAATATACACTGGGGAAATGATACTCCTTTCAGTAAATGGCACTGGGAAAATTGAATCTCCATATGCAAAAGAATGAAACTGGACTACTATCTCTCTCCATATACAGAAATCAACTCAAAATGGATTCAAGATTTAAACATAAGGTTCTAAATTACAAAAATGCTAGAAGAAAATCTAGGAAAAACTCTCCTGGCCATTGGGTTAGGCCAGTGTTTTTCAACCTTTTTTATCTCACGGGACACTTGAACCTATAGTTAAACTTCTGCAGCACCCTTAAAATAATTATGTTGATTAAAAAAAAAGGAGAGAGTAAAAAAAAGAATATATTACTGTGCTTTGAACTTCTTTTGACAATAATTTAATTAATAATCTTTTAAAATTTTCATGGCACAACCAAGATCCTCTCAGAGCACACCAGTATGCCGGGCACACCAGTGAAAAATCACTGATGTAGGCAATGAATTCATGACTAAGACCTCAAAAGCACAGGCAGCAAATATAAAAATAGACAAATAGGGCTTACTTAAACTACAAAGCTTCTGCATGGCAAAAGAAATAATCAGCAGAGTGGACCAACAACCTGCAGAGTAGGAGAAAATATTTGCAACCTATTAATCTGACAGGGGACTAATACCCAAAATATACACAGAACTCAAACAACAACAAAAACCAAATAATTAAAAATGTTCGTGTCTAAGGACATGAATAGACATTTTTCAGAAGAAGACAAAGAAATGGCTGGGAAGCATATGAAGAAATATTCAACATCACTAATCATCAGAAAAATGCAAATTAAAAGCACAATTATCTTCTACCAATCAGAATGGCTATTATTAAAAAGACAAAAAATAACAGATGTGGTAAGGATGCTGAGAAAAGGGAATTCTTATGCACTGTTGGTAGGAATGTAAATGAGTGCAATCTCTACAGAAAACAGTATGGAGATTCTCAAAGGACTAAAAATAAAACTGCCATACAGTCCAGCAATCCCACCACTGGGTATCTACCCAGAGGAAAATAAATCAATACTATAGAATCTCCATAGGTGACCACCTCAAGTTGACCTAATTTTCACAGATCAGACATGCGCCATATGTACATATCAGTATAACAGGCCTGCCTCCTTATGTTGGCCAGTTTGTTACAGTCCCTTGTGTGGTCAAACTTACAGAGTTTCTACTGTATATTAAAAAGATACCTGTACTTATATGTTTTTCATAGCAGTATTTACAATAGCAAAGATATGGAATCAACCTATGTGTCTATCAACAGAAGACTAATAAATTAAGTGCAGTGTATATATACACAATAAAATATTCATCCATAAAAAAATGAAATCATGTCTTTTGCTAAGCAACATATATAGAACTGGAGGCCATTATCTTAAGTGAAACAACTCAGATACAGAAAGACAAATACCACATGCTGTCGCTTATAATTGGGAACCAAATAATGTGTATACATGAAAACAGTATGGAATCATGGAAACAATGAAGAGTTGGAGGGGTGAAGAGAGGAGGGAGCTGCCGGGAGGTTGCCTGGTAGGTACAAGCGTGCATTGCTACAGTGATGAATGCAAATTAGTGCAATTTCACTTGTATCCCATGAATGTATACAAATAAAAAGAATTAAAACAAAGCTATATAACTTGAAGAATGAGAAGGTGACAGGTGTTTGCTAAAAGCACTTCTTATATATGAAGTACTTACATACCTTATCTCTAGTGGGCACTTCAACCACATCAGCAGCTGTGGGGCAAAGGACAAGAGGAATCCTGGAGATTTATGGTGCACTCCTTGGCAGCCAATCGACAGGGTAGCTGAGAAAGTGTTAGAGTGAAAGATGGGTAAGGATTCTGGGTGGATGGTTGATCTGGAAGGCATTTCTAAAGATCATAAACAACAAAGAACAAGGAATTGGTTTGAGACGAGCAAGAAAGGCAGAGAAAGTTGAGTATGCAGCAGCTCCAGTGGAATATAGAGAAAAACAAGGATTTGGAATCCACAGATGATTCAATCCTCTTTGTCCACTTTCTGTTACATACAGGGGAAATCTCTTAACCTCACTTAACTATTGTTTACTTATCTGTGAATATAGGGTAAGAATATCTACCTTATGACTGTTGGAGGAGTTAATACTGAATGGCCTAGCTAGAATTTCTTAGAGAAGCAAAATCCATGGTTAAAGATTTGAGTTTCACAGGTGAAATAAACAGAAAACCTCTTGTGGGTGAGTTGAAGGGGGCCTTCCCATTTGTAAGTAAAGCATTTGAAAACACAGGGTTATTCTCAATATTTTTCCCTCCAGGGAAGAACAATACTATTCCAGAGAAACCCATTCCACCAGCAGAACCTGTTGAACCTGTACTCTGTGGCAGTATGGCCATAGGAGCAGTGTCACTAGCTGTTGCCAAAACCAGTGCCATGCTGGGCAATAATCCTCTGTATTTAACTATTGCACTACTGAAGCACAATCAGGTTAGTATCTGTGATATTCCATTACAAGGAGGCATGAGGATCTCCATGCGAACGAACCCTGTTTCTCATTTTCCCTGGCTTTCTCCCTATTTCAGGAACAGCCATTAACGCTAACTATGCCTTTGCTGATGGTAACTCTGGTCAGCTGTGGGAAGTCATCACCTGGGAAGCTAAATCTGATGAAAGAAGTGATTTGTATACCGCATCCTGAATTATCAGCTACACAAGTACCTTACGTTATCGCAAATTACTTTTTCTAAAAAAAGATAACCCCGTCATTGATGTGTTTTTAGTGCAGCTCCCTTGTGACACCAAGGGAGAGGGAATTAAAGATAAAATGAGAAAAGAATATTTTAGGAAATCAGGGAAGGGGAAAGAAAGCAAGTCCTCAAACAAAAGGGAAGCAATCTAGACGAACCTTAGATGTCTGCTTCATTGCAGAATTGACTCATGCTCTGACTCACAGAGAGGCTATGGACGAGTCACTGCAGGCCTTGACAGTGCCAGGACATCTTTATTTACTCTGCACCCAGCACTATGGCAGCAGCAAGTGGAAGCTGGCGCTTTCCTAGCAGCCCACTCTATTAAGGAAGAACTCCAGGCCTAGCAGATTGCCTGGCACACAAGTGACATTTAGCGCATATTTATAGAATGAAAGAATCCACGTTGCATCTTCACCATTCAGGCATGTGCAGCGTCTGTGCTGTCTTCAGTGCCCTGGAAGAGTCAATGCACCTCTTTAAATTCTTTGTGAAATATTCTACTCCTTAAGCATTGGGGAGAACTGAAGGTTCAAGTTCTATAGTGGATGTTTTTCAAAAAAGTAGAGGACGCTCCCCCCAGTAATAAATTGAGTGATATTTTATCTTACTGGAAATCAGCTTTTTAAAAGTTTTTTCAAGATGATTTCTTTATAAAGAATTCTTTGTAAGTAATTATTACCTCATGACTTATCTGTTGGAGAAGACTAGGATTTACATGTGGCTTACCATCTGTCAGATCATACTCAGACCCTGCTATCGAGACCTCTCCTTTGGTTAATATCTGTCGAGTCCTTTGGGTACCAGAGCACTAGGCACGCCACTTTTGGTCTTAGTATTCAATTGTCCTCATCAGAACACACATTCCTACTTTTCAAGTGACAGTGGATTTATGCCCCTCTAATACATACTACCTTAGTGACCTGTGATTGGTATATTGCAGGAAGGCTGTCCAGGTGGGTCAAGAAGACCATCAAAGAGAATGAAGACCTGATCAGCCAGGAGAGCCAGGCAGTTCTAAACAATGAAGAGAGGCTAGAGAGGCAGAAGGCCTCTCACTCACAGGCAACCTAGGGAAACCTGGGGCTGAGGATTAACATTTACTGGTCTGGCCTGTAGATCACATCATTCGCTGACCAGGGTGACTTATCAAGGACACTATAAATATTCTGAGTAAGAAAAAGCCACACACAGTACAGGTTTTTATTCTAGACTGCAATTGTGGAAGATCATGGTTATTCTACTTACAGGGTGTGGAGATGCTTATGGAAATTCATAAAAATATTATCAAAGTCACTGAAACGGTATGTAAAAAGATTCTGTAGTATCTAGTTACTGACACCCTCTAGCATCCAACTTGTAGTTCATTTGGAATTAAATCACTATTGTCATTGATACGAAATGTATTTCTTTGCTTTGGGTTTCTCATACTAACCAAGTATATATATCTCCTCATTGGCTATGGATCCAGTTTCTAATGGTACTTAATCTCCTTTCAATTTCTGAAAGGAGAAATTGAGGCAGCTGGCTCTGTGCTATGATCATGCCTTAGAATTTACACAGAAAGGATTTGGATCCTAGGATGTGAGGGCAGTTTGGAGAAGTAAAGGCACAGACTCTCATGCCTGTGTTACAGTCCTGGGGCTGGGCAAACAAGGACCCTTGGCTGAGCAGCCCTCTTGGGGGAAGTCACAGAGGCAGATGCAAAAGTCACTGGTTGTCCCTCTGGGGTGGTGCACAGTGATATGACAGGGCTGAAGGCAGAAGAGGGACCCAATCCTTGTCTGTGGGGCTTTTCATATATATATGTGTGTGTGTGTGTGTGTGTGTGTGTGTGTGTGTGTGTGTGTGTGATATGTATATTGCAGGAAAGCTGTATATTACATTTATAAACAGGGTGAGGAGTATTCAGGAACTCTGAATGGGGCTTTTCATACACACACACACACACACATATATTGCAGGAAGGCTGTATATTACATTTATATAACAGGGTGAGGGGTATTCAGGAACTCTGAATGGGGCTTTTCATATATATATATACACACACACACACAAACATATATATGTGATAAGTATATTGCAAGAAGGCTGTATTTAACATTTATAAACAGGGTGAGGAGTATTCAGGAACTCTCCATGATCTTTGTAACTTTTCTGTAAATGTTATATATATACCATTATATATTTATAATTAATATTTATATATATAATAATATATATAAATAATATTTATATATAATGTAGTAAAACCATGTAGTAAAACGTATAAAATCTGTTCTTTTAAGGCACTGATTCTCAACCAAGGGTGATTTTGCCTACACGAGACATTTGGCAAGTCTGGAGATACTTTAAGTTGTCTCAACTTGGAGGGAGGAGTTTTAGCAACATCTAGTAACCAGGGATCAGGGGTGCTATGAACATCCCTCAATGTACAGGGCAGGCCCCCCCACACACACCGAGGAATTATCTAGACCAAAGCACCAATAGTGCCAAGGTTGAGGGAGCCTTCTCTGAGCTTTTGCTTTGTGTTCCTTGTTTAATCAGGTACTCTCTCTTCTTGTAATACTAATAATCCACAAGTAATTTTTGAGTTTATTAAGCATTAGCCTGAGTACTTTATTATTTTAACTCAGTTAATCTTCTAACTCTATAGGTGGGTACTATGATTATACCTATTGTATAGATTAAGAAACTCAGATGCAGCACAGTTAAATTAACGTATCCAGTGTCCAGTTGGTAGTAGGTGCTTGAGGTAAGATTTAGACCTAGAAAGTCTAGGCCCAGAGTTCATGATCTTAATCATATGCTAGGCTCGGCGCCTGTGGCTCAATCGGCTAGGGCACCAGCCACGTACACCTAAGGTGGTGGGTTCGAATCCCCAGCGCGGGCCCACCAAACAACAATGATGGCTGCAACCAAAAAATGGCCGGGCGTTGTGGCAGGCGCTTGTGGTCCCAGCTACTTGGGAGGTGGAGGCAGGAGACTCGCTTGAGCCCAGGAGTTAGAGGTTGCTATGAGCTGTGATGCCATGCCACTCTACCCATGGGGATAGCTTGAGGCTCCGTCTCAAAAAAAGAAAAAAAAAAAAAAGGAGGAAAGGACAGGTTATCCAATAAATAATACCCTTACCAGTTCTAGGATCCAACTGGGATCATTGCATGTCATTAGTGAGACTCAGCCTGTAAGAGCTCCTCCTGTAAGGGCTCCAGGACTCAGACTCTTTCCTTGTCTGTCATAATCTTGACACTTTTGAAAAGCAATGGTCAGGCCAAGTATAGTGACTCATACCTGTAATCCCAGCACTCTGGGAGGCCGAGGTA
>CAUYQV010181022.1:0-29642 GCA_963574575.1 Galagoides demidoff
TTTTTTGAGACAGAGCCTCAAGCTGTCACCCTGGGTAGAGTGCTGTGGCATCACAGCTCACAGCAACCTCCAACTCCTGGGCTCAAGCAAGTCTCCTGCCTCAGCCTCCCAAGTAGCTGTGACCACAGGCGCCCACTACAATGCCTGGCTATTTTTTGTTTGTTTGTTTTGGTTGCAGCCATCATTGTTGTTTGGCAGGCCCGGGCTGGATTCGAACCCGCCACCTTAGGTGTATGTGGCTGGCACCTTAGCCACTTGAGCCACAGGTGCCAAGCCACTAGTATATGGTTTTAATGGCTTAAATCTTTTTATATCAAGATAACAACCAAAGAAATATAAAGCCACTCACAGATTATCTCCTTATAAATGGAACATACATCCTGAATATTGTAACTGCAACTGATTCCAAATAAAATCTGCTACAATAATACCAGACACCTAAAGAAAAATACTTACCCCAGTTGACAGTTCCTCACACTGCTGCTTCTTGGATGCTAAGTCCTGAGCAGCCATTTCCAAATCATACTGCATAAGTTCGTGTTTCCTACATACAGCCCTAGGGGGGAAAAATGTGCTAACATGTAACTTCTTTGGCTTCTCTTTTAACATGCCAAGACATTTTTTCAGGGATAGAGAGAGAGGCATTCACAATGTCTTGCTAGGGCCAAAAGTGTGTGCCCAGAATTTTTGAGTTTAAAATGTCATCGACCTACCGACATTAAAAATTAAATCTAGCAGAACCTAAATATAAAAATTTCATATAATTAAAACAGAAAAAGGCTATTTTCTACATTCTTGCTACATTTCTTTCAATAAATATATTATCACAAACAGGAAAAAATGTCTTCTAACATAAAAACTAATGCTGCAATCTTACATAATAACTGAGTATTCTTAGTAAGGATACCTCAAAGTTTACTTGTTACTCAGACATGTCCATTAGTTTTTATAATCACAAAAGTAATCTGTGCTCATTGTAAAAAAGAAAAGATTCTAATACAAAACTACCCAAGTTAAAAGCAAAGTTTCAAGAACCATCTCGTTTCAGCAATCCTACTATCCAGACACAATCCATTATCTAGATACTACATATCCTTCCAGAATTTAGGTAGGCATTTATAAACATACATGTCCACACACCCCAAATGGTTCTACATCTGTTCTCATTTACCTATAAACACATACCATGGACATCTTTCTTTTTTAGAGACAGAGTCTCACTTTATTGCCCTCGGTAGAGTACAGTGGTGTCACAGCTCACAGTAACCTCCAACTCCTGGGTTTAGGCAATTCTCTTGCTGCAGCCTCCTGAGTAGTTGGGACTACAGGACCCCACCACAGTACTTGGCTATTTTCTTTTTTGTTGTTGTTGCAGTTTGGCCGGGCCAGGTTTGAACCTGCTACCCTCGGTATATGAAGCCGCCCATGGACATCTTTCCATGTTAACACACACTGATCTTTTTTATAATCTTTAAGAGCTGTACAGAATTCCATTGTATTCAGCAAATTTCTTGTGTATGGTGACTTAAAATACATTGATGAAACTTCCTACTGCTCAAAGCTCTAGTAGGAAAAAAGCTAACAATATACAGATGTCTTTACACCAGTTATTGGATAGTTAAAGGAATATGCTCTTCTGTTTTCCTAACAGAAATCTAATACTGCTTTTCAAAATGGTGGGAAAACTGAGCAAATGTCACCTATTCTGGGAAAATAATTCATTTTTCTAAATTGATCATAAAAATATATATTAACTTTTTCTTAATCAAATAGGACTACTTAGCTCTGCATGAAATGTCATAAACACAATACAAAGTCCTTGACATTAAGAAGAAATACAATACAGTCTACTGATAAGACATGCAGACGTGGAAAAAAGTACAGGAAAAAATGACAATATACAACCTGCTGACAGATATTAATACACACACAAAACCTGTATTTGGCTTCCAATCTTCAAATTGGAAAAAGCAGAAAGAACAACAGACAGACCTGATGCCTGAGAATGCCAGGTTTTGTCAATATAATGTTTAATGGACAGGCCTCATCTTTAATGTTTATGCCTAGCAATCTGCAACACAGAGGAATATCATGAGACCTTATTCGATTGCAGATGAAAGAATAGATTCATTTAAAAAACACATTATTTTCTTCAACTCCCTTGCCCACCCTGAGAGCCAAAGTTACTTCTGTCCTGAAGCTTATATTCTTATTGGGGGGAGCACAGGTAGAATATGAACAAATAAAGATATCATCAAAAAAAAAACAAAACACATTTTTCTGGGGCAGCACCTGTGGCTCAGTGAGTAGGGTACCAGCCCCATATACTGAGGGTGGCGGGTTCAAACCCAGCCCGGCCAAACTGCAACAAAAAATAGCTGGGCATTGTGGTGGGCGCCTGTAGTCGCCTGTCTCAGCTACTCAGGAGGCTGAGACAAGAGAATCGCCTAAGTGCGGGAGTTGGAGGTTGCTGTGAGCTGTGTGATGCCATGGCACCTCTACCCAGGGTGATAGAGTGAGACTCTGTCTCTACATAAAAAAACCCAACACATTATTGTGAAGAAGAATGGTGATCAGCCACCTGACTGCATCTGGAACTTTTACTATACTTACCGCAGTGCTTCTGCATAAAAAAGATACTCCTTTAACTGATCTGCATAATGTTCTTCATCTTCCAAAATATCATCAATAGAAGATGCATACCTATTCAAAAAAACACTACATAAATAGAGTACTCTTTGGGACACAAATGTTCTAAAGAAGTACTATTCAAAGTGTGGTCCAAAGATAATTTGCTACCCAGCAGAGATGAAATACAGAAAGTGAGAATTAGCCTTTAGAATCATTTATAGCAATTTGTAATTACCATGATGATTTTACTAAATTTTACCAAAATGTTTCAGGGGAAGCACTGTAAAACTGTAATATTTTTTGTTTAAAGATATTATAAAAGGGCTACTAAATCTGCAGAAGAATAAGAGCATGGTATAATTGGTTCTTGGTAGTGACTATTGTTCTTGTATCATGCCTGTTCTTGGTAGCAAACATTAATACTTAGAGCAATGCCAAAAAGCTACAGAAGAAAAGTAAAGTAAATAAAGATTACAAAGCATTTTATTTTACTTTATATTTATTTATTTAGAGACAAGAGTCTCACTGTGTCGCCCTCAGTGGAATGTCGTTGCATCACAGCTCACAGCAACCTCAAACTCTTGGGCTCAAGCGATTCTCTTGCTTCAGCCTCCCAAGTAGCTGGGACTATAGGCACCCACCACAACGCCCAGCTTTTTTTTGTTGTAATTGTCATTGTTGTTTGGCAGGTCTGGGCCAGGTTCAAACCCACTAGCCCCAGTGTATGTGGCTGGCACCCTAGTTGCTGAGCTACAGACACTAAGCCAAGATTATAAAACATTTTAGAAGCTCGCTTATTTATTTTATTTACTTATTTCGAGACAGAGTCTCACTTTATTGCTCTTGAGTGCCATGGTGTCATAGCTCATAGCAACCTTGAACTCTTAGGCTTAAGAGATTCTCTCTCTTTTTTTTTTGTTTAAAGGTGAATGAGCCAACACAGTCCCCACTACCACAAATTATGCAGTCGAGTTCCCACATTTGGGGAAATCTCAGGGGTCAGCACATCCGGAGTGCAATGGATAAGCCTTGCTCTGGGAAAATCACCTTCGTGATCATGTTATCTCCCTCACCAGTAAGTATCAAGTGATTGTCTTGCCTCAGCCTCCCAAGTAGACTACAGGCACCTACCAGAACACCTGGATATTTTTAGAGATGGTGTCTCATTCTAGCTCAGGATGGTCTCAAACTCCTGAGCACAGGTGACACCTTGGCGTCCCAGAGTGCTGAAATTACGGGCATGAGCCATTGTACCCAGTCCTTATTATTATTATTTTTAAAGCAGTCTCACTCTGTTACCTGAGGTAGAGTGCCATCGCATCATCATAGCTCACAGCAACCTCAAACTCTTGGGCTCAAGTGATCCTCTTGTATCAATTTTTCTATTTTTAGTGGAGACAGGGTCTAACTCTTGCTCAGGCTGGTCTCGAAATCCTGAGCTCAAGCAATCCGCCCATCTTGGCCGCCCAGAGTGTTAGGATTACAGGTGTTGAGCCCCTGCACCCAGCTCATTCTCCTCCCATCTTTATTAAGGTATAATTGATAAAGACTGAATATATTCCCAGTGTACAACATGATGTTATGATACATGCATATGCTATGAAATGATTAAATCAAACTAATTAACAGACACATCACCTAATATACTTTTTTTTGGTAGTGAGAATATTTAAGATCTATTTTTTGTCTTTTTATTATTGAGTTACAGGAGTTCTTTATACTTACAGTTTTATCTTTGCATGTATCTCTTTATATTCATACTAATACTATGTTTAGAAATGTTTGCTCCCAATCTGTGGCTTGTCTCTTCATTGTCTTTTTTTTTTTTTTCTTGAGACAAAGTCTCACTCTCTTGCCCTAGGGCTGAGTGCCATAGCATCATAGCGCACAGCAACCTCAAATTTTGGGCTCAAAAGATCCTCTTCCCTCAGTCTTCCAAGTAGCTGGGACTATAGGTACCTGCCATTAAGACCTAGATGCCTTTTTTTAGAGAGTGGGGTCTCGCTTTGGCTCAGGCTGGTCTTGAACTTACACACGTGAGCCACCGTGTCCAGCCTTGCCTTTTCTTTTTTTTTTTTTTTGAGACAGTTTCATTAAGTTGCCCTCGGTAGAGTGCCGTTACATCACAGTTCACAGCAACCTCCAACTCCTGGGCTTAGGTGATTCTCTTGCCTCAGCCTCCCAAGTAGCTGGGACCACAGGTGTCTGCCACAGTGACCAGCCATTTTTTGTTGCAGTTTGGCCGGGCCAGGGTTTGAACCCACCACCCTCGGTATATGGGGCCAGCGCCCTACCCACTGAGCCACAGGTGCCACCCACCTCTTCATTATCTTAACGGTGTCTTTTTTACTAATAGCAAAATATACATGATATAAAGTTTACCTTTTTAACAACTTTTAAGTGTATCGTTCAGTGGCATTAAGTATTACCTTAACAATGTTGTGCAACTATCACCACTATCTCCAAATTTTTTTCATTTGACACTCTGTACTCCATTTAACATTAATTCTCTATTCCTCTCTCCCTCAATGGTATCTCTTCTAAGAAACAATAATTCAAAATTTTCATTAAGATCGATGTACCATTTAAAATTTTTTCTTTTCATGTCTTCCTTAAGAAGTCTTTGCTTTTTCCAAGGTTGTAACATGTTTCCCACGTTTCTACTACAAGCTATTCATTTTAGCTTTTACTCCTAAGTATACAACCCATACTGAATTAGTTTTTGATAAAGTGTCAGATATGGCTCAAGGTTCATTTCTTTTCCTTTTCCATGTAGATATCCAGTTATTCTAGCACCAGTTATTGAAACTGGACAATAGAAGTGTAGGTCTATTTCTGAATCTTATTCTGTTCCATTGGGTTTTATGCTAATATCCCTTACTATCTTTATAACTAATTTTACAGCAAATCTTGAAAGCAGGTAATGATAGGTCTAGTGGGCCTAGGCTAAGACAGAAGGGTATCAGACCTTCGCTATAATGGAAAAATACCAGTTAATTCCTAGCAATTTTTTTTTTTTTTGTAGTTTTTGGCTGGGACTGGGTTTGAATCCACCACCTCCAGTATATAGGGCCGGCGCCCTACTCCTTTGACCCACAGCTGCCACCCCCAATTCCCAGCAAATTTCCAGACTGCATGCTTTCAAATGAAATGAAATAAGTCAAGTTCATTCCCAAGATAAATGAGAAAGTAATAATTGATTTCCTGCTTCTAGTTCATTCCCAGTTTCTTGCTTGGCTAACTCCCTGGAAAACAGACCAGGAGGTGCCAACTGTTCCCAGACTGACTTTTAAACAATACCTGGTAGGGAGAATACTGAAAACAAGATGTACAAGGGAAAATACTAAAACAAAGATGGGGCACGGCGCCTGTAGCTCAAGTGGCTAGGGTGCCAGACACATACACTGGTCCAGCCTTGGCCCACCAAACAACAATGGCAAGTGCAACAACAAATAATAGCTGGGCGTTTGTGGTAGGTGCCTGTCGTCCCACCTACTTGGGAGGCTGAGGCAAGAGAATCGCTTAAGCCCAAGAATTTCAGGTTGCTGTGAGATATGACTTTACCCAGGATGATAGCTTGAGACTCTGTCTCAAAACAAACAAACAAACAAACAAAACAAAACAAAGATAAATGATGCATGGCTAACTAACAACAAAATGCTTCTGTACAATGCTAGCCTGCTACCCTGCCCAGATTCACCTGGACAGCCTGCATGCCAACCAGGATGCAGACTAAGCCTTAAAAACCCAACTCCTTAAGCACACTCGGGGCTGCTCTCAGAAACCCCATGTTGGGACACTGAGGCAGTCACTGACCGGCTCTTCAGTAAAAGGACTCTGCTGTAAATTTGGCTTATTTGGCAGTGTGGTCTCTGTGGAACTCCTGGGCACAACAGTAATAATATATTACAGCTTTGTTCTTTGTCAAGACTATTTTGGCTATGTGAGGTCCTTTGAATTTCCATATAAATTTAAAATCAGCTTATTAATATCCATTAAAAAGTAAGTGGACTAGCCAGGCACAGTGGCTCAGGCCTATAATCCTAGCACTCTGGGAGGCCAAGATGGGAGGATCCCTTGAGCTTGGGGGCTCCAGACCAGCCTGAGCAAGAATGAGACACTGTCTCTACTAAAAATAGAAAAATTAGCAACAGTGAGACTCTGTTTTTAAAAAAAAAAAGCTGGGAGCAGTGGCTCATGCCTGTAAACCTAGCACACTGGTAGGCTGAGGCGGGTGGATCACTTGAGCCTAGGAGTTCAAGACCAGCCTGAGCAAGAATGAGACCCCATCTCTACTAAAAATGAAAAACTGAGGCACGAGGATCACTTGAGCCTAAGAGTTTGAGGGTGCTGTGAACTATGATGTCCCAAGAGTTTGAGGTTGCTATGAGCTATAACGCCAAAGCACTCTACTAAGGGCCAAAAAGTAGAGACTCTGTCTCAGAAAAATAAAAATAAATAAAAAATTAAAAGTCAGTGGACTTTTGATTGGGACTGTAATTTGGGGAGAATAACCATCTTAATAATAGCGAGTATTCCAATCTATGAACATGGTCTATCTCTCCACTCACTTAGATCATTTATAATTTTTTCCAGCAATGTTTCACATAGTGTTCAGTGTAGATGTCTTTCACATCTTTTATTAAATTAATACCTAATTATTATGTTTTGATACTATAGGAATTAGAAAACTTTATTTTTTAACTGTTACTAATATGTAAAAACAATTTATTTTTAGATATTAATCTTGTATCCTGCATCCTCACTAAATTCAATGATTAGTGCTACAGTATTTTTGGTTGATTCCTTCGGTCTCACTCTGTTGCCCTGGCTAGAGTGCCATGTCAGCCTCGCTCACAGCAACCTCCAACTCCTGGGTTCAAGCAATCCTCCTGGATGCCCTTACCTCAGTGGTTAGTGTATCAGCCCTGTGCACCAGAAGTGGTGGGTTCAAATCTGGTCCAGGCCTACTAAACAAACAAACAAAAAAAGCAATCCTCCTGCCTCAGCTTCCTGAGTAGCTGGGACTACAGGCACCTGTCACAATGCCCTATTAATTTTTCTGTTTTTAGCAGAGACAAGGTATCACTCTTGTTCAGGCTGGTCTCAAACTCCTGAGTTCAAGTGATCCACCTGCCTCGGCCTCCCAGGATACTGAGATTACAGGTATGAGCTACCACACCCCGTTGCTTCCTCCTAATATTTATGCCTCTTATTTAATTTTATTACCTTACTGCACTGAGGAGGACCTCCAGTACAATGTTTACTAGAAGTGGTAAGAGCTGACGATTAGAAGAAAGCATTAATATTTTACTATTAAGTCCAGGTGTGGTGGCTTGCCCCTGCAATCCTAGCACTGTGGGAAGCCAAGGCGGGTAGATTACTTGAGTTCAGGAATTTGAGAACAGCCTGAGCAAAAGCCAGACTCTGTCTCTACTAAAAATGTAAAAACTTCGTGGCTAGCACCTGTAGTCCTAGCTACTGGGGAGGCTGAGGCAAGAGGATTGTCTGAGCCCAAGACTTTGAGGTTTCTGTGAGCTATGACACCACAGCACTCTACGGAGGGCAACAAAAGCAAGACTCTGTCTCAAAAAAAAATTTTTTTTTTCACTATTAGCTATAAATTTTAGGCTGAGAAAATCCCCTTTGTTCTTAATTTGATGAGAATTCTTACTAAAAATGGGTGCTAAAATTCATCAAATGCTTTTTCTACATGCAATGACATGAACATACAGACTTTTGTCTTTATTCTGTGTGAATTAGATTGATTTTTTTGAATGTTAATTTAACCTTGCATTCCTAAGATAAATTTAAATCAGATGTATACACAGAGTGTAATACAAATGCCAGTAAACTTGATAAGAACAGAAGAACAGAAGAGTGTCACTAACACTTTACTACGGGATTTCACCTCAGGCTTCACATTAAGTTCTCTAGGTACTTACACGTCCATATGATGACCGGCACTCTGCAGTCCATCACCCATTTCTTTTTCTATGGCACTCCATTCACTGGAAGAAAAAGATAAAACTAAAAGCATTATGACTTAGAGCTATGGAGTAATATCATTAATATCATTTTTAGAAACAGTGTCTCACCCTGTTACCCCAGTTCATTGTAGCCTTTAGCTCCTGAACTCAAATGAAGCATCTTCTTGCCTTAGCTACCAAACTAGCTAGCTTGTTTTTTTCTGTAGAGACAGGGTCTTGCTATATTGCCCAGGCTGGTTTTGAACTCCTAGTCTCAAGCAGTCCTCCACCCTCAGCTTCTCAAAGTGCTAAGATTACAGGTGTGAGCCATGTAAATATTCCAGCCCAGCCTGGAATATTTACTAAATGTACTCTTCTCAAGCCTTTTTTCTACCTAACTTTTAAATAATGTACCCTCATTTAGATTTATTTTCTGTGACTCTAATTTGCTATTTTCCCCTTTAGTTTAACAACTAAATGTAAGTAAAGCTTTCAAAAGTTGATACCTATCGCTAAGGTTAAGTATTATACAAAACAGATTCTGCATGTAGATACTCTACTAGTTAGGATCCCTATTTATTTTTTGAGACAGAGCCTCAAGCTGTCCCCCTGGGTAGAGTGCCATGGCATCACCGCTCACAGCAACCTCCAACTCCTGGGCTCAAGTGAGTCTCTTGCCTCTGCCTCCCAAGTAGCTGGGACCACTGGCACCCACCACAACGCCCGGCTATTTTTTGGTTGCAGCCATCATTGTTGTTTGGTGGGCCCGGGCTGGATTTGAAACCACCACCTTAGGTGTATGTGGCTGGTGCCTTAGCCACTTGAGCCACAGGCGCTGAGCCCAGGATCCCTATTTAAATCAACTGGAGAGCTTTAAAAAATTTTTTTAAAAAATTTTTTTGAGACAGAGTCTGAAGCTGTCCCCCTGGGTACAGTGCCATGGCATCAACCTTCAACTCTTGGGTTCAAGCAATCCTCTTTTTTTTTTTTTTCTTTTTTTTGAGACAGAGCCTCAAGCTGTCCCCTGGGTAGAGTGCGGTGGCATCACAGCTCACAGAAACCTCCAACTCCTGGGCTGAAGCGAGTCTCCTGCCTCCGTCTCCCAAGTAGCTGGAACCATAGGCGCCCGCCACAACACCTGGCTATTTTTTTTGGTTGCAGCCGTCATTATTGTTTGGCAGGCCCGGGCTGGATTTGAACCCCCCACCTTAGGTGCATGTGGCTGGCGCCTTAACCACTTGAGCCACAGGTGCCGGGCCTCAAGCAATCCTCTTGCCTCAGTTTTTCAATAGAGATGAGGGTCTCACTTTTACTCAGGCTTGACTTGAACCTGTGAGCTCAAGCTATCCACCTGCCGTGGCCTCCCAGAGTGCTAGGATTACAGGCATGAGCCACCTTGCCTGGCCAATTGCAGAGCTTTTAAAAAAGTATAGAAGCTGGGAGTACCTGTGGCTTACTAAGTAGGGTGCCAGCCCCATATACTGAGGGCGGTGGGTACAAACCTGGCCCCAGTCAAATTCCAACAAAAAAAATAGCCGGGTATCGTGGTGGGCACCTGTAGTCCCAGCGACTCAGAAGGCTGAGGCAAAAGAATTGCCTAAACCCAAGAATAGGAGGTTGTTGTGAGATGTGATGCCATGGCATGGTACTGAGGACGACAAAGTAAGACTGTCTTTAAAAAAAAAAAAAAAACTAGTCCTACTTGATTCATTTATATTAGAATCTGTAGGGATAGGGCTAATGCATGTATATTTTAAAATATGTACTCTATGGATGGTTCTGATGAACACAACTGATCACACGTTACTGTTCTGACAGCTAATAGAAAAGACAACCGTACAGTACAGGTACACAAAAAACCTGAACCTCCTGAGTAGCCTCCTGAGTAGCTGGGACCACAGGCGCCCGCTACAACGCCTGGCTATTTTTTTTTTTTTTGGTTGCCATCATTATTGTTTGGCGGGCCTGGGCTGGATTCGAACCTGCCACCTTGGGTGTACGTGGCTGGTGCTTTAGCCACTTGAGCCACAGGCGCCGAGCCACCTGCACTTAATTTTACTGTATTGATCAATCAAAGACATACGGATAACCTGTAACTCTACTAAATTAAATAAAATTGGGTCAATACTTGACTTTCTTTTTTTTTTTCAGTGACAGAGTCTTACTCTATTGCCCTTGGTAGAGTGCCATAGCATCATAGTTCACAGCAACCTCCAACTCCTGGGCTTAGGAGATTCTCTTGTCTCAGCCTCCCAAGTAACTGGGACTACAGGCACCTGCCACAAAGCCTGGCTATTTTTTTGTTGCAGTTTGGCTGGGGCCGGGTTCGAACCTGCCACCCTTGGTATATACAGCTGGTGCCCTACTCACTGAGCCATAGGCGCCGCCCCCTACTTCACTTTTTATATTCAAGTAAGACCAGACGAATCAAAAATGTATGAAACTGAGGGGAGGAAGATGTATGAGACTATAAAAATGTAAAAGAATTGAGAAAATGTTTTTACAATCCAAGATGGCCTTACTAAAATATACACAAAAATCAGAAACTATTATGATTAAAAGGAGAAAACTATTTATATGTAACTGAATTTAACAAACAGAATATTCTGTATGTCAAAGCTATCATAAGAAAAGTCAAAAGAGGCCAGGCACAGTGGCTCATGCCTGTATTTCAGCACTCTCGGAGGCTAAGGCAGGTAGATTGCCTGAACTCAGGAGTTTGAGACCAGCCTGAGCAAGAACAAGATCCCATGTCTAAAACTAGCCTGGCATTGTGGTGGGCACCTGCAGTCCCAGCTACTCAGGAGTCTGAGGCAAGAGGATCACTTGAGCTCAAGAGTTAAAGGGGTTGCTGTAAGCTATGACCCAGTGCACTCTATCGAGAGTGACACAATAAAACTGTCTCAAAACAAAAAAAAGGAAAAATGAAAGTCAAAAGACAAATGACAAGCTGGAAAGACATCTGCAACTCATTTCACAAATACCTAATTTTAATAAGGATAATGAACACCTGCACATCAATAAAAAATAAGCTATTAGCCCCATAAATAAAATGGCCTACACATATGTATAGGCAATTCATTAGATGGGTGGGGGGAGGAAGCTGGGTGCCCATAGCACAGTAGTTACGGCACCAGCCACATACACCGAGGGTGGCGGGTTCAAACCCAGCCCGGGCCAGTTAGACAACAATGACAACTCCAACAAAAAAATAGCTGGGCATTATGGCAGGCACCCATAGTCCCAGCTACTTGGGAGGCTGAGGCAAGAGAATCGCTTGAGCCCAAGAGTTGGAGGTTGCTGTGAGCTGTGATGCCACAGCACTCTACCAAGGGTGACACAGTAAGACTCAAAAAAAAAAAAAAAAAAGAGATGGGGGGGGAAAGGCTATTAATCTTAGGAAAATGTTTGACTTAATTCATGAGAAAAATACAAATCACAACGACAAGTGCTCATGTTCCTAGTAAACCCATCAAAAGTGAAACCATCATAAATCTGGGACCATCTGTACAATGAGAAACTACTTTTCACCACAAGGCTAGTAAACACTGTTTGGGCAGGGGTGAGAGAAAACAGGTATTAATACTTTGCTGGTGGAAATTTAACATTTTCTGTATGGGTGATATAGTTTCTACGAAAACTGTAACTATCCTTGGACTCAGTAATTCTACTTCTAGAATTTTATCCTACATATATACTCAGATATGCGTGAGTAACATAAACATTTGCTGCAGCATTTTTATTTATTTTATATTTGTGAGACAGAGTCTCACTATGTCACCCTCGGTAGACTGCTGCGGCATTACAGTTTATAGCAATCTCCAACTCAGGATCAAACGATTCTCTTGCCTCAGCCTCCCAAGTAGCTGGGACTATAGGTGCTCGCCACAACGCCTAACTATTTTTTTTTTTTTATCACAGTTATCAATGTTTAGCTGGCCCAACCTGGGTTCGAACCTGCCAGCCTTGGGCATCGCTGACTGCAGCATTTTTAAAAGACTGAAAATAATTATTAAGAGAAGATTGATTAAATTATGAGGCTCGGTGCCTGTGGCTCAATCGGCTAGGGCACCAGCCACATACACCTAGGGTGGCGGGTTTGAATCCCCAGTCCGGGCCTGCCAAACAACAATGATGGCTGCAACCGAAAAATGGCCGGGCATTGTGGCGGGTGCCTGTGGTCCCAGCTGCTTGGGAGGCGGAGGCAGGAGCCTCGCTTGAGCCCGGGAGTTGGAGGTTGCTGTGAGCTGTGATGCCATGGCACTCTACCCAGGGGGATAGCTTGAGGCTCCGTCTCAAAAAAAAAAAAAATTATGATACTTCTGCTTAGTAAAACCCAACATAGTTACTTAATCTGCTAACAATGTATCCTGGAGAGCAGTTCTTTAAGTGAAAAAAGCAAGTTAAAGCAAATGAACAAAGCAATGCATACAACATGCTTCTTTGTGTTTAAAAAAATGAAAAATGTATTTGTTTGTGAGCCAATATATTAAGTTTACAGTACTACATTTCACAATTAGGATACACTGGAAACTAAGAATTGGTATTAGTTGTCTTAGACCAGGACACCTAGGTGGTTGGCAGACAGGGTGAGGAGACTTCACTGTATAGCTTTTTGTTGCTTTTGAATTTTGTTCTATGTGAATGTACTAACTTTTCAAAAATGTAAAATAAGATGTTATTTATAAATTAATTCAATCAAAAGGATTTATAATGGAATATTTGTAAGGATAGTTTTCTTTTTTTCTTTGGCATTTTGGCAGGGGCTGGGCTTAAACTGGCCACCCCCAGTATATGGGGCTGGCGCCCTACTCCCTGAGCCTCGGGCACCACCTGATATTTTTATTATAAAAAGATCTGGATAGTAATTTCTAAAAGATCACAACCAAAATGATGAACACATGAAAATTCACAAAATGGTTTAAAAATAACCAAAATATGCAAGTTATGTGCACAAACATTCTATCATTAAAATTATCCCAAGGCTGAAAAAACTCATCTTGCAAAAGATAAATTATAAAATGGCAAAAACAAATAAAAGATAAAGTGACCAATTCTACAAGACAGTAATTTCCAATGGAATCTTCTTATATATTCTGCCAAGGAAGTAAAAAGCCCACCCCCTGCTTCATTCAGCATAGTTTCACTTTATTTGCTCAATATATTGAATTTCTTCATTAAGTTTTATTTAAAGAAAGGCTTTAAAACAGTTGCCTTGTTTTTTTTTTGTTGAGACAAGTTCAACTCTAGGCCCTGAGCCAAGTGCAGTGGCCACTTCAGACCTCATCTGTGGGCCTCCTGCTGTCTCAGCCTCCAGAAGCACCAGGGATTACAGGTGGCTCCTGCCTGGGTTTTCATTTTTTTCAGGGTCTCACTTTCGCTCAGACAAGTCTCAAACTCCTGAGCTCAAGCAATCCTCCCACCTCAGTCTCCCGCAGTGCTGGGATTAAAGACATGAGCCACTGTACCCAGCTAAAGGCTTTAGAACAAAAACCAGATACCTGAAAGCATGAAAACCACTACTATGAGACATCATTTAACAACCAAAAAAAACTCTCCAGATGCATAAATTTCCAAGAATGACTGCTTCTAGGCAAAAAGCTAATTTTTTCTTTTTTTTTTTTTTTGAGAGAGTCTCGTTCTGTTGCCCTTGGTACAGTGCTGTGGCATCAAAGCTCACAGTAACCTCAAACTCTTGGGCTCAAGTGATCCTCTTGTCTCAACCTCCTAAGTAGTTGGGACTACAGGTACCCGCCACAACATGTGGCTAGTTTTAGAGACAAGGTCTTGATCTTGTTCAGGCTGGTCTCCATCTCCAGAATTCAGGCAATCCACCCACCTCAGCTCCAAGAGTAGTAGGATTATAGTGTGACCCAGCTTACCAGGCCTGCAAAGAGGTAATTAGACCTAACTGTTGTTTATTTTGAAAGTTTGTGCTTACCTGAAAACTCGCCCATAATTCCCATGCACTTTATATACACCATAGAGTCGATCTGCAACTCTCTGAAATAAACATTTAACAGAAATTGCTGTTAGGTTAAAGTTATACACAGATTGCTTTACAAAAAAAATCCATCCTCATCAAAGAAGCAAAGCAAACAAAAGAACTACTCAGTACTGTAACTTGGAAAATATGGCCAAAAAAAAAAAAAATCCTTTAATCTCCAAAAATCCCATCCTGCCTCCCAAAGATAAAACTAGTACTCTTACCCTACTTATTATATCCCATGCTTCCATACTTCTTTTTATGCATGGGATATATATGCTTCTTTTAATACTGTTTATATATATGTATAATTCTTTTAATTACTGTTTTCAAATTTCCTATAGCAGGAGTGGTAAGATGTTCATCTATCAGGTTAAAACTATCTTTAATAGGCTTGGCGCCTGTGGCTCAAGCAGCTAAGGCACCAGCCACATACACCTAAGCTGGCAGCTTCAAATCCAACTTGGCCTGCCAAACAATAATGATGGCTGCAACCAAAAAATAGCCGGGTGTTGTGGTGGATGCCTGTAGTCCCAGCTACTCAGGAGGCTGAGGCAAAAGAATCGCCTAAGCCCAAGAGCTGGAGGTTGCTGTGAGCTGTGACGCCACAGCACTCTACCAAGGGCAACAAAATAAGACTCCATCTCAAAAAAAAAAAAAAAGTTACAGCAAAACAATAAACCACCACATTTGGTAATTAATTTGCTTTACTTTCCCCCAAAGTGTTATGGTAATGAACCAGAAGACTGAAAACTAATCCCATACAAAACAGTAAAAAAAAAAATCTGGGCTGGATGCGGTGGTTCACATTTGTAATCCTAGCACTCTGAAAGGCTGAGGGAAGATTTCTTGAGCTCAGGAGTTCAAAACCAGCCTGACCAAGAACCAGAACCCTGTCTGTACTAAAAACAAACAAACAAACAAAAACAACAAAGAAAAATAAACTGGGCATTGTGGTGGGCACCTATAGTCCCAGCTACTCAGGAGGCTAAGGCAGGAGACTGCTTGAACCCAAGAGTTTAAAGCTGCTGTAACTATGACACTGTGGCAAACTAGCCTGGAGCAACAGAGTAAGATTATGCCTCAAAACCCAAAAATCTGGTATACAGGTTTACCTCCCAATTCCTCAAGCATGAGTAACTTGAGGAATTAGACATTAACTCTACTACAAACCTTTTTTTTTTTTTTTGAGACAGAGTCTCACTTTCTCGCCCTTGGTAGAGTGCCGTGGCGTCCTAGCTTACAGCTCCCTCCAACTCTTGGGCTCAAGCCATTCTCTTGTCTTAGCCTCCCAAGTAGCTGGGACTACAAGTGCCTGCCACAATCCCCATCTATTTTTTAGAGACGGGGTCTCACTCTTGCTCAGGCTGGTCTCAACCTGTGACCTCAAGCAATCCACCCACCTTGGCCTCCCAGAGTGCTGGGATTATAGGCAAGAGCCACCACACCCGGCCTCTACAATGAATCTTAACCCTTTCAAGACTTCACCTTAATATGAAAGAATCACCACTGTAAATACCTGGAGCATGTATAAGAGGATCATAAAATGTTTTCCATCCATCCTTGGCCTGCTCTGAGGGAACACTAACCACTAGACTAGGGGTCAGCACACTATAAGGCTGTTGCTTGTTTTTGCAAATAAAAGTATTATTAGAGCACTGTCACGCTCACTCAAGTCAGTACTGTTAATCTGTCACACACCGCTACACAGACATGACAGGGACCACAGAGGCAACAAAGCTGAAACATTAACTGTCTAATCTTCAGAAAAAGTTGGATGGACCCTGCACTGAATTCAGCTTTCAGGAAAAAGCTCATAGTCTTACTTCTGCTGAAATTCTTCAGGATCGTCCTCTGATCTCTAAACTAATTTCTCTAGGATGTCATTTCTCAATTAATTTTTGAGTACTCTATATATGTTAAATTTTTAAGTGGTTCCATCATCAAGTAAGTTTGGGAAACACTGACATAATAAAACAAAAATTTTTTTTTTTTTTTTGAGATGGAGCCTCAAGCTATCCCCCTGGGTAGAGTGCCATGGCATCACAGCTCACAGCAACCTCCAACTCCTGGGCTCAAGAGACTCTCCCGCCTCCGCCTCCCAAGTAGCTGAGACCACAGGAGCCCGCCACAACACCTGGCCATTTTTTGGTTGCAGCCATCATTGTTGTTTGGCGGGCCCGGGCTGAGGATTCGAACCCGCCACCCTAGGTGTACATGGCTGGCGCCTTAGCCGATTGAGCCACAGGCGCCGAGCCAACAAATTTTTTTTTAAAACAGAATCTCACTATGTCATCCTTGGTAGAGTGCCATGGCGTCATAGCTCACAGCAACCTCAAACTCTTGGGCTTAAGCAATTCTCTTGCCTCAGCCTCCCAAGTAGCTGGGACTACAGGTGCCTACCACAACACCCGGCTATTTTTGTTGTTGTTGCTATAGTTGTCATTGTTGTTTAGCAGGCCCGGGCTGGGTTCGAACCCACCAGCCCCGGTGTCTATAGCTGAGCTATGGGTACCACATAAAATTTAACAGGGTCTTTTTCTGTAGACTTTTTAAGAAATGGGGGTCTACCCATGTTGCCAGGCAAGCTTTGAACTCCTAAGCTTAAGCGATCCTCTTGCCTCAGCCTTCTGAGTACCAGGGACTACAGATCAGATGCACATATAACTGTGCCTAACTTGCTCAGGACTTTTTAGAGTTTTTACACACCATATGTGAATCGTGAGTGTTCAAGGGAAAGATACATTTTACAGTAGGGAATACCTTACAGGGCTAAAGCGCTAGCATTCCAAAGAATATATGGTAGAAAATATCATCTTAGGTCAAACAAATCCAGCACTCTGGGAGGCCAAGGCAGGAAGATCATCTGAGCTCATAAGTTGAAAACCAACCTGAGCAAGAGTGAGACCTGCATTTCTATTAAAAAACTAGAAAAGTTAAGTGGGTGTTGTGGTGGGTACCTGTAGTCCCAGCTACTTGGGAAGCTGAGGCAGGAGGATAGCTGGAACCCAGGAGTTTGAGGTTGCTTTACAAGTAGGTTGATACCATGGCACTTGAACCTGGGTAACAGAATGAGACTCTGTCTCAAGGAAAAAAAAGAAAATATTGTTCTAAACCACTAACTTTTCCAGATCCCAGTACTTTTAGGTATCAAACCTCCTTCCTGTAAGCTAACATAGAGGAGAGGATGAGATTTTGCTAAATAACACTTAGGAACAAAACCCAGAAGCAGTGTGAGTACACAAAGCAAACATTCAAAGAAAAATTTTGTGAATCCCAGATATTAAAAAGTTTTGTTTCTTGAAAGTATATTGCTCCTGGCAGCTTACACGACAGCAGTTATAGCTCTGGAAAATATATCAATCCAGTGGGTACAACCAAAAGAGGCCAGAGTCTTCATATACCAAAGAAGGGAGCAACCACGTGTGGAGCTCCTCCACTCACGAGCGAGGCAATAGAGGTTTTAGCAGCTGCTGTGGGACCAACATTTCTGGCAGAAACTCTCCAAAGCCAACTAAAATTAAAACATGAAAAACTATAAACTATAAATCAAAAAACATCATTTCTAAAGAAAAAGAAAAGGCAAAAATGACAGAGAAATAAAACATCAATGATTAAAACCTCAGACCAGACTAATTAAATTGTTGTCGATAATCAATATTATTGATGCCAAGGAAAAAGGGCCATACCCAATGTTTAGTCCAGACTGCTCATCAATTTCATTTCTGTCGACAAGTCTGTTTTCAAAAATTCATCAGACAATTGACTGGGGAAGACTGACACCTAGCAAATTCTACAACATACGAAATGTGGCAGCCTCATCCGATCATTTTCCCTGCTCCAAATCATACAGAACTAAGAAGGCCTTCTCTATCCTCACGGAAGTAGTAGAGAATTAAATGCTGAGAAAGACAAAGTTCCATGACATGCTACTAAATGATGTTATTTTAAAAATTTGGACATGCTAACTTTTCCCCCCTTAATTCTCCTAACAGAGTCAAAGATCATGAGATTCAAGACTCCTGATACTTTCTGCCAAATGGCTTCCAAAGGAGCTGTATGTAATACTTTATACTACCACCATCACTAAACATTTCACAAACACTAGACACTATCACCTCTGAAAGTGACATCTTTATCATGCACCTTTTAGAAGAAAAGTAAAAAATGAAAGTGACTACAAATGAAATGCTAAATGCATCTCAATGATTATAATTTGCATTTTTAGAATAGTAGCAGTTACATCCCTACCCATCCTTGCAAATCTGATTTCCCTCAAAGAAGCATCATAGTGTAGCAGGCAACAGGAGATTTAGAGCCAGACAAATATGAGTTCATATTTCACCTTCTTTTTACTTCAGGGTTTGACTCTGGAGAATTTACTACTATATACTACTTTATTTACTACTATATCTTTCTTTTAGAGATACAGAAATGACTATCAAACAATTTTGTGAGGATTAAAATAATGTTTCGAAGGTTTCTGGCAACAAACAGGGTGGCGTGATGAATATCAGTTCTTTTCCCTCACTTTATTCCCATTCTTTGTCAATACATCATTTGTAGGTGATTAAGAACACAGGCTCTGGAGTTTGATTTAAGGTTTAAATTCTAGCTCTAAGTCTATTAATTGTGTGATAGCAGGCGAATCACTTAGTTACCCACATTTCCTATCTTATAAAATGGGGCCAGTAATAGTACCTAAAATCAAAGTGTTGCTGTGGGAAGTAAAGATATGCTTGAACACCAGTGGATGACACACAGTGGTAATGTTAGATATCAGTGTAATTTTCCTTTTGTTTTAGTTCACAAAACATAAATAATCTCATCTGAGTCTCGTAACTCTGCACGTAAAGCACCCATCAATATAATAAAAATTTGTTCAGCACTTTTCCCAAGTCCTTGCTCAGCCAGTTGCACACTCTTGCCTCTCTTTTGAATCAGGTAGTAGTAGAGTTATGCAGACAAGGGAATGAGCACTCCCAGGAAGAAGCCATGGTTGACCATGTCCGAAAACTTTCATAGTCCAGCAACAATTCACAAGGAGGAAGACCAGATTATCTTTGGGCACAATGACACATACCTTCGTTGCACTGAGGTACACTGCTACACCCTAACTCAGTTGGAGAAGTGGTTTACGGCCATAGGCCAAACTCGTGTCACTGTGGTCAGGCCACCCAGGGCAAGGCAGGGGCTGTTGCACATCATCTGTTGTGTGGGGAGCCAGGACTCCTACAGTCAGACCCAGGGCCTCGAGATGCTGCAACGTGTCTGGAGCCAGCCCCTGACCGAGGTTGACCTGGCCACCTCTACAAGCACAGATCCCAACATTGGGCACCTGTCTTTGGCCACCAGGATAAGTGGAACTATCTCTATTAATATTCCTTAGGCTTCCCCTTCTCAGTTGGTTGGTTGTATGGGATTCCATCTGAGTTCACTCTATTCATGATAAAGGACTGAGCTCCCCTGGGGAGTTGGGATGTCTTGGGTTAGCCTTAAACATTCCACATTGTATATCAAATCAGCACACTGTCCCCTATAATGCATTAATGTACTCAGTTGTGATTCAATAAAGAAAATTTTAAAAAGGCATTGATGAAGACTGATTTTGTGGGCCCAGTCCTGTCCCTCTCAGGCTTTCTAGGTGTGTGTCTGACGGAAGTCTCCTACATGTAGGAAAGTGTTCTATTCTACTGGCAAAGATACCCAATAAAGTAAGCAAGCCAGCTGATACATTAAAAAAAAAAATCTATTCAGTGTCTATTATGTTCCAAAGGATATTACTATCATTTTCAGCTAGGAAAACAAACGTTGAAAGGTTATTAACTGAATTTGTCTGAAGGACCCAGTAAATAGCAGAGGCAAGTCCCAAACTTAGCTCTAGTTAGACTTAAGGCCACCTGCCCTTTCCAGTTGTTGTGCTTGACTTCTTAAATATTGAACTCTTTAACCCATCTGTAATTTACTTTTTGTCTTTTCTGGTTTCAAAAGAATTCTTGGCAGAAAAGATAGTCAAGTAAATTCTATGTTCTGTTAACAATTCATCACGTCTCAGTGTCCAAGGCTGCTTCTACTCTATACACCGGATGTCATGAAAAGACCCTTCCTGTGGTGCTTTCTGCAGCATCTGAGGGCTTCAGGTAGTGGGGGGCTTTAACTTTCCATTTTTACTTTACCTCACTCCCGTTTCTGTCCATGACTGACTAAATGGCCTTTCTCCCAACTTTAGAACACCGTGTTTTAAAACATAAGCTAATCTGAGTCACTGTGTATTTTTCACTGGCATTTTTCTTTTATACAGTAAGAATTTCTATGGGACTCAGATCAAGTGCTGCCTTTCCTTTGAAGATCTCAAGCTACCTTCTGTGTCAATAAAGTTTCTGAAGCCTGTTTTCAAAAAGTTTAGGATAAACGTCTCTTACTTGGCTATTATAAATTCTTTGATGACAAGGTCATTTTTAAAAAAAATTAACCTATCAATTTATCAACTTATTTCCCCACATCAGCAGCAGCAAAGGGTCACCTTCTTTTTTTTTTTTTTTTGTTAATTTTTTTTTTTAGAGACAGAGAGTCTCACCCTATGGCCCTCGGGAGAGTGCCCTGGTGTCACACTCGCAGCAACCTCAAACTCCTGGGCTTAGGCGATTTTCTTGCCTCAGCCTCCCGAGTAGCTGGGACTACATGCACCTGCCACAATGCCTGGCTATTTTTTTATTGCAGTTTGGCCGGGGCTGGGTTCGAACTTGCCACCCTCGGTATGTGCCCTACCCACTGAGCCACAGGAGCCACCTAAAGGATCGCCTTCTTTAAAGCTACTTGTCACATACACTACATACATTACCAACCAGTCCCCAATGGCAACAATTAAATTCAAGAAACAATGTATTGCTTTTTCAGATCTTTTAAACATAAAACTGTGAGCATATACATTTATTTATTCATTCAATAAATATTTTAAGTGAGTGCCAACTGTGTGTCAGGCATGATTGCAGGGCTTTAGAAGAAACTCGTGGAGCTTAACATGAGCAGGAGAGATCACTGACAAGTGAGTACATAACACTGCCACAGAATAGTGCTACAAACACAGCAATAATGGGAAATGACAGAAAATGATAAACAGTGACATCTTATTTTACGCAAGATACACAGGAAAGTTCTCTCTGAAGAGGCACTTAAACCAAAAACTAAATGATAGGCAAGAACACGCCCAAGAGAGGATTTTGAAGATGAGGAGTTAATGAAAAGCTGTACAGGCATGGAAAAGAGTAAATAAAAGTCCTAGGGCAGAAACAGAAAGACAAAGTTCCATGACATGCTACTAGATGATGTTATTTTAAAAATTTGGACATGCTAACTTTTCCCCCCTTAATTCTCCTACAGAGTCAAAGATTATGAGATTCAAGACTCCTGATATTTTCTGCCAAATGGCTTCGATGTTCCTCTTCCTTTTGACTGAAGGCCTTTAAGGAGGGACACAGTTTTCTTAATCAGCCAGACCTCTAAGTTAAACAGATTCTCCAGGTTTTCTGTCACAGAAGACAAAGCAGTGTGAACTGCTCTTCCAGCATTCTGGGGTGTCTTTCCCATAAGACACAAGAACTGCTGCTTAATTTATCCAGGTAATTTCAAGGCAAACATAGGTCTAGAAACTTTACTCATTAAACCACAGTTCTTTCCAATACCCAGATGGAACCTAATAATTCTTGCAAGTGCCTTTTCTTTTGCTACAAAGTATCTTAAAATTTAAGAAGCCAGTGATATTCTGAACAGTTAAACTATAGATTGGGCCAATATGAGGATCTTCAGAAGGATTTTCCTTTTTTCTATTTTTCTGTACTATTGGTGAAATCTTTTTTTTTTTTTTTTGAGGCAGTCTTTTTTTTTTTTTTTTTTTTTTAATTTTTTGGCTGAGGCTGTGTTTGAACCCGCCACCTCCGGTATATGGGGCTGGTGCCCTACTCCTTTGGGCCACAGGCGCTGCCCTTGAGACAGAGTCTGAAGCTGTCACCCTGGGATCACAGCTCATAGCAACCTTAAACTCTTGGGCTTAAGCGATTCTCTTGCCTCAGCCTCCCTATTAGCTGAGACAACAGGCGCCTGCCACAATGCCTGGCTATTTTTTTTATTGCAGTTGTCACTGTCGCTTAGCAGGCCCGGGCTGCTAGGGTTCGAGCCCGCCACCCTAGGTGTATGTGGCCAGTGCCCTGCCAACTGAGCTCTGGACGCTGCCTACTGGGAAAATCGTAAACATAAAAAAAGTATAGAGAACATAAAGATATCACATCCATTTCTCAATACCCATATTCAACAATTATTATATGGCCAATCTAGTTTCATCTACAATTGCCCCCACTTTTCATTCCTCATCAGTGGACTCTTATCAAAGCAAATTCCACACAACAAATTTCATTTCAAGAGGATTCCAATCAGCATAAAATGTGATCTTTAGAACTAGTAACCCAGTCTCTTTTGAAGCTTTTAGCACAGGCAAGTTCTAAGGTTCCCTTTAGGTTACTTCAAAGGACCAGAGTAGGTTACCAACACGACATTTCCTAGGTACATTAATTTACTGAAAAGTACTTTTCTCCATGTCTGTATGCCTAAGTACAATTATTCCTCAATTTCTGGTTCATTCTGTCATGGCAAAATTGGTATATTTAGTAGAATTTCAGAACACAGACACAATATGGCCTAAATCCATAAATTATTTCACAAACCTTAAAAAAATATGAAAGATGGCTTGGCATCTGTAGCTCAAGCAGCTAAGGCGCCAGTGACATACACCATAGCTGGTAGGTTCGAATCCAGCCCGGGCCTGACAAACAACGACAACTACAACCAAAAAATAGCCAGGCGTTGTGGCGGGCACCTGTAGTCCCAGCTACTTGTGAGACTTAGGCAAGAGAATCACTTAAGCCCAGGAGTTAGAGGTAGGTGTGAGCTGTGATGTAACTGCACTCTACCCAGAGTGACATCTTGAGGCTCTGTCTCAAACAAACAAAAAAAAATTTTTTTTGAAAGAATAAGGTATTATTGTATGCAACTATAAAACTCTACATTTATTTATATTCCAACACTGCAACAGATAGCCTTTTGATAAGATTCAAAACTATGCTATTATAAACACCCATGGAGAAAAATAATATGCTAAAATTCTTTGAGTTGGCTCGGCGCCTGTGGCTCAATAGGCTAAGGAGCCAGCCACGTACACCTAAGGTGGCGGGTTCAAATCCCCAGCCCGGGCCAGCCAAACAACAATGATGGCTGCAACCAAAAAAAAAAAAAAAATGGCCGGGTGTTGTGGCGGGGACCTGTGGTCCCAGCTACTTGCGAGGCGGAGGCAGGAGACTCACTTGAGCCCAGGAGTTGGAGGTTGCTATGATGCCATGGCACTCTACCCAGGGGGATAGCTTGAGGCTCCGTCTCAAAAAAAAAAAAAAAATTCTTTGAGTTGTCTATAACAGAAAATATTTCACTTTTTAAAGAATGTAGTTTGGATGATGAACATAATTTGAATTTAAAAATCAGTTATTCGACTCAGTACCTGTAGCTCAGCAGCTAGGGCACCAGCCACATACACTGCAGCTGGCAGGTTGAACCCAGCCCAGGTCTGCCAAAACAACAATGACAACTATGACCAAAAAAAAAAATCAGTTGTTCATCATAAATACCACCTACTACATATATGATGAAATGTGAAGTAGTCTCTTATAAACTTGTATCAAAAAGCTCTTGGGAAACACTTACAGCTCTGACTCGAAGAAGATGGGAGATGACGGACTGCAGTTCATCGCTGTAGTGTTTTAGTTCAGTAAATCTCCTGAAAAAAGAAATAAAACATCATTTCTCTCATGAAAACAAGCAGTTAAAAACTGAAAGACAAAATAGTCCTTCCTGCGAATAACAAAACTGATTCCATTTAACCATATGCTGGCCTTAAACATTTACACATCAATATAAATTCAAAAACTTCTAAAATAAAATGATACTTTCTTTGCAATCTTGAAAGCCAAAATGTTATACTTCATAATGTACATCACAGGACAGAGATAGAGAAAAAAAAAAAACTGCTGGTATAAAAAAATTAGCTTAGAAAAAATACAGGACAAAATTTATGGTGCTCAATCATATGGTACACCCGTAAATCCATGATCTCTAACCTTAATCTTAATTCTGCTCAATTATCTTTATTTTCCTAATCTATTAACTGCCATTCTCCATAAAGACCAAAAACTTCTACCATATCACCTGCTGCTCTCCAAACAACCAATTTCCATAGCTAAAATCGATAACAAGAATAACCTCCTCCTCACCGCCTTTGCAAACTTCCCCACATCTACATCATTTCTTTCCTCCCTCTAGGATTCCTTCCCATCCAGCTATCCCCCATATTCCTACTTTCTAATTCCATCTTGCTATAAGTTTCCAACTAGCATACTAATTAACTCGGGTCTCTCTTAGATGAAGACACACAAAACGCCTTGCTATTAACTCCCTCTTGATACCCACCCCTTTTATAGTCAGGCTTTCGCAGACCATCATCTCCCTAGCAATAACCACCACTTCCCTTCCCATTCACTGTGTAGTCTATCAGAATCTAGCTTCTGCCTCCAGGAATACAGGGAATATATATGAAAAATATTCCTGACGAATTCACCAACTATTTTAGTTGTCTTCTTACTTGATCTTCCTGCCAATGTAACAGCCAGGATATAAACCTAAAAAGTAATAAAGTGTTAACCTCTGGGGAAGGGGAATGGGAATGGATAGATAGGGACAGGAGTGAAACTTTTCATTGTGTAACTTTTCTTTCTTTTTTTGGGTAGAGTGCTGTGGCATCACAGCTCACCACAACCTTAAACTCTTGGGCTTAAGAGATTCTCTTGCCTCAGCCTCCTGAGTAGCTGGAACTACAGGTGCCCGCCACAACTCCCGGCTTTTTGAGACAAGGTCTCGCTCTGGGTCATGCTGGTCCCGAATTTGTGAGCTCAGGCAATCCTGAGCCTCAGCCTCCCAGAGTGCTAGGATAACTGATATGAGCCACCTCAGCGGCCTTATAACTTTTCTTTTCTTTCTTTTTTTTTTTTTTTGAGACAGAGATTCACTATGTCACCCTCTCAGTAGAGTGCCATGGCATCACAGCTTGCCTCAACCTTAAACTCTTGGGTTTAAATGATTCTCTTGCCTCAGCCTCCCAAGTAGCTGGTATTACAGGTGCCCAGCATAATGCCCAGCTATTTTTGTTGCTGTTGTTGTTGTTGTCATTGTTGTTTAGCAGGCCTAGGTCAGGTTCAAACTCACCAGCCTGGGTACAAGTGGCCAACACCCTAACCACTGAGCTATGAGCTCCTTTTCTATATCTATCAATCTACATATATGTCTGGTTAACCATAAGAATATATTACCTTGTTAAATCTTTTTAATTTAGGCTCAGCCAGCAGCTGTGGCTCAAGCGGCTAAGGCACCAGACACATACACCTGAGCTGGTGGGTCCGAATCCAGCCTGGGCCTGCCAAATAACAATGATGGCTGTAACCAAAAAATAGCTGGGTTTTGTGGTGGGCGCCTATAGTCCCAGCTACTTGGGAGGCAGAGGCAGGAGAATCACTTAAGCCCAAGAATTTAAGGTTGCTGTGAGCTGTGATGCCACAGCACTCTACCCAGAGTGAAAGCTTGAGGCTCTGTCTCAAAAAAAAAAAAAATCTTTTTAATTTAAATAAAATTAAATTTTTAAAAATATATTATACCAGATAACTATGAGTTACTTTCTTTATGAAGAGCCAATCAGAATTGAGTTGTAATCTTCCCTTAAAAGTTAATATTTTGAGTTTCAAATAACAAATAGTTTGTTAAACTCTATCTATTCTTAATCAGATCTTCTTGTGCCAGGGGCCAGAAGCCAGAAATTGTGTAAGTTTAAGTCTTCTAGAGTTTCTCAGACTTGATCAGATCCTCTAAGGACCTTTTTTTTCCAGTTTCTCAATTGTGGAGCTGGCATGACTGTAAAAGTCTTTTAGTTGTCATATCTAGTTAAGAAAAATTTATAAGAACATTAAATAGCCTCAGAACACTTAAATTGGGCAAACCAGAGGTTTCTGGAGTTGAAGAAGTCCTGACGTCTTTGGTGATAGCATAAAGCATGCTATAATATTCTATCTGATTAAAGAGGAATACTATCTCTTCTGAAAGGCTAGGGGGTAGGTAGCATTGACAACACAGAAGGCATCCCCAGGTGACTACATTTCCAGGGTGTCAGCCCTAAAGATTCTAAACACTTAGGTGACCCAGATAAAATGTTCATTTTTGGAAAAAAAAAGACAGTTACTTGGAAATCATAAGACCTAAAAGTGAAGTTTGAAAAATCCAACAAGCTTTAGATCAGTGGTTCTCAACCTTCCTAATGCCTTCTAATGTTGCTACCCTTTAATACAGTTCCTCATATTACGGTGACCCCCAAACATAAAATCATTTTTGTTGCTACTTCATAACTGTAATTTTGCTACTGTTATGAATCATAATATGCAGATATATTTTCTTTCTTTTTTTTTTTTGTAGAGACAGAGTCTCATTTTATTGCTCTCGGTAGAGTGCCATGGCGTCACACAGCTCACAGCAATCTCTAACTCCTGGGCTTAGGTGATTCTCTTTCCTCAGCCTCCCAAATAAGCGGGACTACAGGCATCCGCCACAATGCCTGGCTATTTTTTTGGTGCAGTTTGACCAGGGCCAGGATTGAACCCGCCACCCTCAGTATATGGGTCAGCACCCTACTCACTGAGCTACAGGCACCGCCCTGCATTATGTATTTTCATTGTTACAAAGGGGTCGTGACCTACAGGTTGAGAACCACTGATTTAGAAAATGTGTATTTAAGAAATGAGGAATAAATTTTCTTTGCCCAAGGCAAATCTAGCAATGTCTGAATATTAAAGTGGGAAGCTACCCTCAATGATTAGGTGTTCTCTTAAAAAGAGATCAAATACTAAAAATCATAAGTCAGAATGCTGTAGTTTCACACAAAAATAAAGTTAATAAAGACAGTCCAGGCTCAGCGCCTGTGGCTCAAGTGGCTAAGGCGCCAGCCACATACACCTAAGGTGGTGGGCTCGAATCCAGCCCGGGCCTGCCAAACAACAATGACAGCTGCAACCAAAAAAAAAAAAAAAAAAAATAGCCAGGCGTTGTGGCAGGTGCCTGTGGTCCCAGCTACTTGGGAGGTGGAGGCAGGAGACTTGCTTGAGCCCAGGAGTTGGAGGTTGCTGTGAGCTGTGATGCCACAGCACTCTACCCAGCGGGACAGCTTGAGGCTCTGTCTCAAAAAAATAAATAAATAAATAAAAGACAGTCCAGACTAGGGAGATGCAGATATACAATAACCCCCTACCCCCCTCACCTCCAAATACTAAACATCTAAAACTCCTATAAGGCATGTAAAAATCAACATGCAAGAGCGGTGCCTGTGGCTCAGTGAGTAGGGTACTGGCCCCATGTACCGAGGGTGGCAGGTTCAAACCTAGTCCCGGTCAAACTGCAAAAAAAATAGCTGGGTGTTGTGGCAGGCACCTGTAGTCCCAGCTACTCAGGAGGCTGAGGCAAGAGAATCGCCTAAGCCCAGGAGTTGGAGGTTGCTGTGAGCTGTGTGACACCACAGCACTCTACCAAGGGAGGTAAAGTGAGACTCTGTCTCTACAAAAAAAAAATCAACATGCAAATGCAGAGTCTGATAAGACTGTAAGTCTGAGGTTGTCTATGGTTCATATATCCCATGGGCTCAGTCAATCTTATTATCTACTCTCCTAAAAACATTTCTATTACTAATATAGGCTCTATGTTTCCCTTAATTCTTCATATTTTACTTATTTTAGTCATCATCCCTAAGCCTGGACTGGTACCTCTCCTAAAGAAATCTCATCAATTATTCAAGACACATGTTGAAAATAACCAATAATCAAGGTATTTGTAGAATGTCTCTTTCCAATCTGAAAGTTCAATGGCACAAACACAATTTGGGGTCTGTTAGCTATTTCATATGTCTTTCATATTTTCATATGGCTGTAATTTCTCTACCCTACTACACTACAAATATTTTAAGCCATACAGATTCTCCTATGCTTCCTTATATCTTTTATAACCAACTATTACCTAAAATAAAACCCTAACAGAAAAGAAACTCAGTGAATCCTCATATTCTGAGTGACTGTTAGAAATAATAAACACAGGCCGGGTATAGTGGCTTATGCCTGTAATCTGAGCACTCTGGGAGGCCGAGGCAGGTGGACTGCCTGAGCTTACAGCTTCGAGACTAGCCTGAGCCAAAGTGAGACCTCATCTCTAGCAGGTTGTGGTGGGCACCTCTTGTCCTAGCTACTTGGGAGACTGAGGCAAGAGGATCACTTGAGCCTAAGAATTTGAGGTTGCTGTGAGCTATGATGCCACAGCACTCTACTGAGGGAGACAAAGTGAGGCTCTGTCTCAAAAATAAATAAATAAATAAAGGTTGGGTGAGGTAGCTCATACCAAGTTTGAGACCAGCCTGAGCAAAAGCGAGACGCCACCTCTACTAAAAATAGAAAAACTGTGGCAAGAGGATTGCTTAAGCTCAAGATGGATATTGCTGGGAGATATGACACCATGGCACTTTACCCAAGGCGACAGCTTGAAATTGTCTCAAAAAATTCCTCTTTCAATTTCTGCACTTGCAGTTCATGCCTCCCTATCTATGAGAGTTCTTAATATGGTGTGCCTGGAGTTCCTTAAAGAAAATATACTATGGCTCGGCGCCTGTGGCTCAATTGGCTAAGGCGCCAGCCACGTACACCTAAGGTGGCGGGTTTGAATCCCCAGCCTGGGCCCTCCAAACAACAATGATGGCTGCAACCAAAAAATGGCTGGGTGTTGTGGCGGGCGCCTGCGGTCCCAGCTACTTGGGAGGCGGAGGCAGGAGACTTGCTTGAGCCCAGGAGTTGGAGGTTGCTATGAGCTGTGATGCCATGGCACTCTACCCAGGGGGATAGCTTGAGGCTCCATCTCAAAAAAAAAAAAAAGAAAAAAGAAAA
>CAUYQV010181023.1:0-15908 GCA_963574575.1 Galagoides demidoff
TTTTTTTTTTGAGACGGAGCCTCAAGCTATCCCCCTGGGTAGAGTGCCATGGCATCACGGCTCATAGCAACCTCCAACTCCTGGGCTCAAGCGAGTCTCCTGCCTCCACCTCCCAAGTAGCTGGGACCACGGGCGCCCGCCACAACGCCCGGCCATTTTTTTTTGGTTGCAGCCATCATTGCTGTTTGGCGGGCCCGGGCTGGGGATTCGAACCCGCCACCTTAGGTGTACGTGGCTGGCGCCTTAGCCGATTGAGCCATAGGCGCCGAGCCTAATTTACATTTCTTTACTGGAGTTAAACACCCTGGAGTTTTATATTTGATGGTAGAAAACTTAAAGGTATAGGAAAATTAAGAATGCCAATACATTTCAATTAAAGCAAAACTTTTCAATATGTAAAGTTGTATGTATCTTTTACATAATCTAGCCCACTTTACAGGCAAATAATTAAAAGCACTGGCTTTAGTGGCTTTTCAGAGGCTCCATCCATGTAAATGGTGTCCTCTGGCCTTTTGGAAACATCTCTGTGGGCGTGTTTTAACTGGGACTGTGCTCCCCAGGGTGCCAGCAGCCCCTGAATTGAGTTGTTGCCTCTGTCAGCTCAAACAAAATACTGTAAACTGGGCAGTTTACACAGAAATACACAGAAATGTATTTCTCAGTTCTTGAGGCTCTGAAGTTCAAGATCAAGGTGCTGGCAGATTCTGTGTCTGGTGACCTGGCTTCTAGGTTCATAGATGCGCCTTCTCACTCTGTCCTCTGGTGGAGGAGGGGTGAGGGAGCTCTCTGTGGCCTCTTTTATGAGGGCACTAATCTCATTCATGAGCGCGAGGGTGTTCAACCCTCTTGACCTCAGCGCCTCCCAGGGACTCCAGCACCAACACTTAGGATTTCAGCATATGGATTGGGTGGGGCACAAACATTCAGTCCATAGCAGCACCATGAAAGACAGGACACTAGTCTTCCCTTCAGGGTTAGCACAGTGCTCCCCGGGGTGCTGGCCACCACTTCCTAGTACCAACTTCACACCGTCCCCAGGAGCCAGTGTCCAGCCTGGAGACTTTTGGCCATCCTGGAGGAGACAGCAGGTGAACATCAGGCCAGCAGAAGATTGCCTTATTTTTGCAAAGGTTAGCTGGTCTGGGCCCAAGGCTTTGTGCACACACCACATGCCCTCTGTAAAGAGACAGTGTTGCCTGTACTCTAGTCCAAAGAGTGTATCTGCATCTCTGCGGTGGTGGCCACTGCTGGAGAGGCCCTGCTCCCCTCTAAGAGGCCCAGTTCCCGCCCCACTCTGCTTACATGCTTCGTAACACTTGTCCTGACCTTACTGATGGGTCAATTTGTGTGTCCATCTTGCCTACAACCCTTTGTCTCCTTCCCTGGGCTTTCTATCTAGGGTTTAGGGAGTGACTGAGGTTTCTAATCCTGTCTGTGGCTTGCTTGCCACTTTGAGGAAGTGGCTTGGAGATGAAGTGGGCGTCTCTGCAGTGGTCCTGGTCCATGCTGGGTGTGTCCTACGAGAGGCTCCAGGGCTGGGTGGTCCCTGCAGAGTTGGTGCTGGTCTCTGAGGACTGTTTTAAGGTCTAGGAAAACTGAAGTTGGAACAGTCAGCTGTTATGCTAGTGACCAAGAGAGCTCTGAAACCCAATTGCTGATTCTTGGTGGGATAAGGCCATTTTTCCTCAGTTTGTAAGGTGGTGACATTAGCACTGTAATTGTAGGTGGAAGAGGGGATCCCAGGGTGGTGGGGAGGGCTGTGGTGCTTTCTGCTCCCCAACACCTGGCCCACTCTCAGCTTGGGGGTAATATGTGGTGACTACATGTCCACTGTCCGGGCTGCAGGGGCTAGAAGGGCATCAAGCTTCACCTGCCCTGTCGAGGCAAACCCACTGAGATTAGAAATGAGACCCAGAACATACTCTACCAGCCAGTTGTAGACTGTGAGGATAGAGATCTGTGTGACAACTGCCTGTGTCAGGTCCACTGGCCCACAGCTGTCCCCCAAGGTCCCTTCATGGTTTCTCTGGGGTGCCAGGGAGGGTGCTTTAACATCCTGTTAAAGGGTCAGTATGAGTGCTGACACCTTGTAGTAGTGAGTGCTACCCTCTGTGATCTGCCCCAGCTGTCAGACAGCATCTCAGGAAGGGGCTGAGGCACAGTGGCTGGACCATACCTAGAGGACATTTTGGCTCATGGTTCCTGACTTCTAGGACCCTGGCAGTCACTATTCACATCTAAGATACAACAGAATAGCAGATACTTATATATAGATCACACACATGCATGCATACGTGCACCCATACCACACAGGGATATATACATGTGTATGCACATACACAGATCACATGCATGCACACAAACTGGCGCATATGTGCACACATACCACACAGGGATATACACATGTGTATGCACACACACAGATCACATGCGTGCACACACACTGGCACATGTGTGCACACATACTACACAGGGATATTTACATGTGTATGCACATACATAGATCACATGCATGCACACACACTGGCACATATGTGCACATATACCACACAGGGATATATACATGTGTATGCATACACACAGACCACACATGCATGCACACACACACTGGCATGTGTGTACACATTGCACAGAAAAATATATGCGTATATACATATACAGGTACATGCATGCATACACGCACTGGCTCATATGTGGATACACACACCACACAGAGATATATACATGTGTATGCATACACAGAGCATGCATACACACACACACTGACACATATGCCCACACCACACACAAATATATACACATGTATGCATACACAGATATACACATGCATGTATACATACACTGGCACATACATGCATACACACCACACACAGATATATACATGCGTGTACATACACAGATACACACATGGAAAAATCGCATACAGATGCACCCATGTGCACACAGATCACATGGATACATACAGACATGCATTGGTCCATATGTGTGCATGCATGCATCACACACACACATACATATATAAATATGTATGCATGCACAGATCCATACATGCATATATACATGTCATACAGCTGCATGCATACATGCATTGGCACAGATGTGTGCATGTACATATCACACACATTTACACATGTATATGCACAAATGCATGATTGTGTGAGCACACAGACACACATATGCACATAGGTGCACACATGCACACATTCAAAGATACACATGTGCACATATACATACATACATAACACACATGTACATGCACATAGACATGCACATTAATACCGGTCTCCCAGTTTTCTCTTCTAGGACCTCCTGCCTCACACCCCCTAGGGTAGGGAGCTGCCATCTGACAAGCATTGACAGGCCAGGAGTGGGGAGGTGGGAGCCTTCCCCTCCCCCCAGTTCATTCTCCTGACATTTAAAGTGGGCTAGCGCAGTCCTCGCGAGCAGCACAATTACTGTAAGTAATGGGAGTGACATTTCATAACCCTGTCTTTCTAATGGGCTCCTGCGTCAAGTCCTCCTGTCTGAGTGTGAAGGGTGACAATTTCACACTGTTAGGGCAAAATGCATGTTCATAAGGCTCAGCTCCCAGTGGGATATCTTTGCTTTTTAGAAGTGCTCAGGAAAGCCAGGAAAATGGCATTTTATCTGGTTGTTTTAATTTAAATATTTAGAATGAGGTCCTTAATGTGACATCCCATCAGTGATTATAGAGCTGCTGCTCCTGGAAGAGCACACAGGGCCAGAGATCCGTGTGGGTGTGGCCTGTGCTCTGCTCAGCAGTTATTAAATCCTGTAAAACAACGTGTGCTTATTGAAAAGGAAAAAAAGAAAAGATCAAACCTTTCTAATGCCAAGAAGCCAATTGCAGCCCCTCCTCCTCCCTGGGGGAGCTGTGTGTGGCTTGGACCTTCCCTGACCTTTGCCCACTAGTGTGGACTGTTTGAAAGACCATTTGGTTCTCATGTCAGCCATCTAGAGTTGGTCTGATGATGAGCTGAACAAAAATCCATGCCAGGAGGCTGGGTGTCCCATCACTGTCCTAGTCCTCGGGGTGGGGTGCAGAGCCAGACGTGAGGGTGTTTGTCCTCCTGGGCTTAACCCTTGCTCTGCCCCTCCTCCTGCTCCATGGTGTGTGGGTTGGTCCAAGGTAAAGGTTATTAAGAAAAAGGTTTTTCTTTTCCCCCAGAACTGGTTTGAGTAACCTGGATGAACACATCAGCGATTGCTCTGGACAGTCCTTAGTGGGGCATTTAGAAACCCGCAGAAGGGGCTGCTAGCTCTTCTCCAGGCATCTGCTGAAACTCCCTTGGGCGAGTTGTCTCGGGCACATTCTTTCAGGGGAGGGGTCAGCCCTTCCCAGGAGTTTGGCTGTGAATGCTGTTAACAAGATTCATCTGACAGCTCCGTTCATTCTGGAGACCTGGCTTGGTGGGACCTTCCCCTGGTGGTGTCTCCCTCTCTTCTCTCCAGCTCTGGCCTCAGTCTTCTAGTGGGGATGTTTGTGTCTCCTGTTTGCCCAGCCCCAGAAGGAGCTAATTCCTGGAGACATTTTAGGTCCTTGTGCCAAATGGTGTAAAGACGATAGAGGGGAGGGAGCAGGGGGCCGGCCAGCAGCACTTCCTGGGAGAAGAATGTTCTGGAAGAGGGAACAGTATATGCAGAGGTCACCAGGGCCTTAGGAGGGGTGGGTTGTGCAGGATGTGGAGGGGTGAAGTGGGAGATGCTACATTGCTGCTCAGGATGCCCCCACTGTGTGGTGAGTAACCCACCCCCTTTCCACTTAGTGTTTGAGCCCCCAGGTGCAGCTGCTGCTGGGACCCTGGCTTTCCCCTGTCCCTGGAAGGGAGGCTGCACACAGTGGGTCATGCACTGCCTTGGATTCACTGAGCTGCTTTCTTCAGTTCAGGCAGGATGCTGGGAACCAGAACACTGATGTCCTTTCAGGTTAATTTGTTTTGTCAGAGTGGCCAGTGCACATGATTTTAAGGAGAAGTAGTCCTTGCATAGCTTATGAGAAAAAGCAGCATTTGCCTGTCCTGTGCCCCATACTGCTGCCCTGAGACAGCAGGGTTCAACTATTTTAGCCATTTTTGGTATTTCCTTCAAATTAGCTACACCTGTACTTCCTGGCTTTTCCCTCTTAGTTACTTCATCATGATGGGAGGTGATAATTGCCACCTCTGACTCTTGTCCACTGCCCTCCCCCTGGGGTTTAATTGTAATTTTTCATCAGGGCCGCACCACTGGGCTGGGATAAGTACATTCTGATTACATTTTCATTCACAGACCTCTCTTGCCTCCCGTGGGGTTAATAACTGCTTCATTTTTTTAGCTGTGCATCTGTTTACTAATTCATTCTCAGCCTCTGCCCCAAAGCTGTAAAACTCTCACCTCTGCCAGCAAACCCCAGGGTGCTGTTGGAGGCCTCTGTCTGCAGCTCCCAGCTCCCTGGGCCTTCTCCTCCATGCGGGCCTCTCCTCTCCTAAGAAAGAAGAGCTGGCAAAGGGGGAGCAGCAGTCATGGCAGAGCAAATCCTACAGTAGCTTTCTGTGAGGGAGGTAAGAATGCAGGTGTGGATCCCGTTTCTGTTCTGCACTCAGCTGGTTGATAGTTCAGCCGAAGAGAATTCTAGGTGAGAAGACTTCTTCCCTTGAATTTCGCCACACGCTTTACTATCTCTGGGCTTTCTGACAGGCTCTGGAGAGGTGATTGTTGGGTGGCCTGTTTTTCTTTCTGGAAACTTCATATCTTCCCTTAATTCCCCAGGGTTCTCGGATTTCAGGACTCCTCTGATGTGTCTGCTTTGGGCAGGCTCTCTCCATTCATTGTGCTCCTGGGGGCTTTCATTCTGAAAACTAGTGCCCAGATATTTTCTTGATGTTACTGCTTGAATGATTTGCTCACTCTTTGCACTCTCTCCCGAGTTCCTGCCAGTTAGATGCAGCACTCCTGAATCGATCATCCTGTTCTCATACTTTTGCTCTCTTTTTTTTCTGTCTCTGTCACGTTGTTCAGATTTTAGGAGCCATCCCCAGTTGGAACATTTTATTTCTTTCATCAGAATTTTACTTTTTAAGCTTGGTTCCATTTTCTCGGGCTGTGTTTCTTTGTGACTGCCTCACTTCCCGACTAGAGTTTCAACTCTTTTGTTCTAAAAACTCAGCACCAATGGTGTCCAGGAGAGTTGGTGGTAAACACGGCCTCCATTAAAACATGAAATATGTAGGCTTAAAGTTAAATAAATTACATGAAACATAAAGGTAAAATACTCAGAGCGCATTGCTTCCTGGCTGCGGTGTGCATTTTGCTGTTACTGTGTTCTAGGGGTTGCATGTCCATCGTGTCCATGTGGTGAACATGCTGTGCATCTCTCCTTGGCTCTGTGTTCAGTGACATCATGTTGGGAAGCTTCAAAGAAGCGTTTACACTGCAGAGACCAGCATGCCTCCCTGCGCCCTAGGACCAGTTGTTCAAGCTAGCCAGCAAGCTGCTGGCTACTGCTTACCTGTTTTTCTTTCTTTCTAGCTTCCAAAGTCATCTTTTCCCCTTCCTCCTTTTTTTTTTTGGACACAGGGTCTTGCTCTGTTGTCCCAGAGAACGTGCAATGGTGCTATCATAGCTCATTGCAGCCTCGAGTCCAGGGATCCTCTGTCTCAGCCTCCTGAGTAACAGGGACTACAGGTTCACACCACCTCGCCTGGCCAATTTTTGTATTTTTTGTAGAGATGGAGTCTTGCTTTTGCTCACATTGAACTTGAACTTCTGGCTTCAAGCCATCCTCCTGCCTCAGCCTCCCAAAATGATAGGATTACAGGTGTGAGCCAACACGCCTGGCCACCTCCCTCCATTTTTATCCTTATGGTTTATGTCTTTTTAAAGTGTCATTTCATCGCGTTTCAGGAGAAAGTTGAGATAAACCTCGGGGTTCTGAACACCAGTTTCCAGAGAGAGAAAACCTCCCTTCTTCAGGCTCTGGTTTTAAGCCTCACTGATGCACACCACAGAGGACCCACTGTTGTTAAGAGACCAAGACGGGGATTTTTTTTTTTTAACAAAATGATTGTTAAAGGAATTGGATTCTTTATAGACCACTGCCCTCAAATAGGGACTCAACTTTGAGTATTTGATACACAAAATGAGCCATACTCTATGGGCACAAAATGAACCATACTCTATGGGCCTCATGTCATACAGCCAGAAATTGTCCCTTGGTGTGGACGCTCACAGCCCAGCAGCCTTCAGATGGGCTGCTTTTATGGGCAGGGATGGCCTGGGGCTGTTTATTGGTGGTTTTAAAAGAATGTGGTTTTTAGATCAGTTTTAGGTTTACAGCAAAATTGAGAGATTTTGAATATGTGCCTTTCCCCCCAATACCTGGTCTCCCCACTGTGATAACTGCCCATGAGTGGTGCTTTGGTGACAGTCAGTGAGCCTGCATTGATCTGTGATTGTGCAGAGTCCAGGCTGACATTGACTTTGTGTTGTGGACTCTGTGGGTGTGACAGATTTATAAGGACGTGTACCCACTAGTGTGGTATCATAGAGTCGTTTCACTGCCCTAAAATCCCCTGTCCTCTGCCTCTTCCTCCTCAACCCCTGACAGTCACTGATCTTTTGAGCATCTCTGTAGTTTCGCCTTTTCTGGAGTGTCCTGTAGTTGGAATTATACAGTGTATAGCTTTCTCAGATCGACTCTTTTCGTTTTAACAAGAATGTAAAGTTCCTCCCTGTCTTCTCATGACTGGGAGCTCCTTATTTTTAGCACTGAGTAGCGCTCCCTTGCCCTGAGCTTTCCTCACACCTGCCTTCTGCCTTGTCTTTGCAGGCTCTGCATCTGTCCTTGGAGAAGCTGTCCCTTCTCTATGCCTGGCCTCTCATCACCACCTCTTGTTCTGTCACGGTTCATCACCATTTCCTCTGTGTGTGTGGACCTCTACCCAGCTGGGGGACACACCACGAGGGGCCACCTCTGCTTCGTTCCCCACTCTGTGGTGGCCTGTGCCTGGCTTGGCCTGGGGCTGGGTGCACCTTGGGGAGCCAGCGACAGTTTGGGTTTCATTGGGCTGGGACTAGCCCTCAGGCCTAGGCCCTGACCTTTGTCATGTATGTGGCAGGAGCTGTCCACTGCGGCTCTGCCTCCTATTCTGTGTGGAGCTGGTGTAAACGTCCACTGTGTGAGTGTGCAGCCCTCTGCTGCTGAAGGGGGTGGGACTGTGTGGCCGCAACCCTGCTGCTGACTCTCACTAGCAAGGAGATGCCTATCACACAGAATGAAGAGAGGCCACGCCCCTAAAAAGCCATGGAATCTTTGTTCTAAAAGGTGGGGTAGATGGTTTTTAATAGGAACTTTTAAGGGACTCTGTGGATAGCTTGTCATCATTGCCATGGTCCTTTCCCCCATGTCTGTCATCAGTATGATGAGAACCGAGAATGACAAGGATAGCAGGACCATAGTAGACGTTTCCGTGTGCTGAGCCCTCCTGGCTGGTTGCTTCTGCATAGCCTTTCCTGCTGTGCATGGGCTCTGTGGGGCCAGGCCTGCTTTGTTCAGGCTTAGCTGGAGTTCCTGTCATATTTGTCAGGTCAGGGAACACTCTCGTTATCAGATGCTCGTTTCTCAGCTATATATCATTATCCGATAGTCACAGGCAAGCTAATTGTCCTAACAATTCTGTAGGCCAGGTGGGGCTACGTCTCATACAAGTAAAAAGTGACACCGTAATGGCAAGGAGTTGCCAGTGTGCCCAGAATTCAGAATATCTGAACCTATAATTTAGTGCGTTTTCTGCGTTTGGGCCTTGTGTAGGAACCATTGGCTGTTTGGGAGCTCAGTGTGGGGCAGCTTTGGGGAGCCACTGTTAATTAAAGACCATACGGGGAGAAGCCTCTCAGGTAGATTAATGAGACTGTGTTGTGTGGTGGGACACACACAGGTGACTTCTGGAGGAGACATATTTGGAAATGTTCTCTGAGTGGTGTTGTCAGGCAGAAGGAACAGACATTACACAGCCTTACGAGGCACTGAGCTCTGGGCGTTCAGGTCTGGCCAGCACAGTGTGGTGGACGTGAAGTGGAGAGGTTGGACCGAGGTGGAGCAGGGGTGTCCAAGGCTCCGATGACCTTGATGAAAAATGTGGGTTTTACTTTGAGTGATGGGAAGGTATGGTAGAACATTTCAGGTGGGGAAATGACACAGTCTAATTTACGGTAAGGACATTACTCAGGTCACTGCTCCTGTGTGGTGAATGGATTGCAGGGAGTTTGTATCAGTTTTAAATTATATCTGTGGGTAATCAAAATCCGAAAACAAGCAATTTAAAGAGATCAGCAATCTGGAATAGGCAGCAGAAAGCAGGTGCACAGTCTCCACTATGTTACCAGTCTCAGACTCTTAGAGGTTTCCCCTCGGCTGTTCTTAGAATCAGCCCTTATCTCATGGTCACAAAAATGGCTGCCAGAGGCCAGCCACCAAATTCTAGTTGCAGGCAGCAGTGAGGAAGAGGGGAGGGCAAAATGCAATTCCTAGCTGAGCCAGCCTCCTTTAAGGAACTTTCCTGGAATTCCTGTGTAATAAATCCGGCTTCTAGTTCTTTGGCTGGAACTGTGATCAGAGAAGCTGGGAGATACAGTGTTCTCTACTTCTGAACACTACAGATTGGTGCAAATCTCTGAATGTCATGCCCGGGGCTGTACTGATGCTTTGGCCTTTGTCACTGCATTGTCTCTGTGAGGTGCATCCATTCTTGGGTTTGGCCGTGTCTTGTTCTAGTTGTGGAAACATTTGGTTCATCTATTCACAAATTGATGGACCCCGTAAGTCTCCAGATTGCGGCTCTTCTGAATAAAGTGGCTTGTTCTCCTTGGCGTGTTTTGGGGGACTGTGTGATGCTTTCTCTGGGGACTGCACCTAGGATAGCATTGCTGTGTTACATAGTTCATAGGTTTTCTGACCAACTCAGTTATGTTGTTCTCATTTCTTTTGTGTTAAAAAACTCCCATTTTTTAGCATTTTATCACATGATTTTTTACACATGCAGCAAAGTTGAAAAGAATTTAAAGTGAGCACCTGCTTGCCCACCACCCGATCCATCATTATCCTTTTTCTAGGCTGACTTCGTTACCTGTTTTATCCATTCTCTGTTCATCCCCCGAAACTGGTTTTTAATTAAGAGAAGTGTGTCATTAACACATGGACTGCTCAGTGCCTGGGGGCACTGCCCCGGTGTGCACAGAAGGGTGTGTGCCGGCCTGTGAGTTTAGCTCCACAGCCCTCTGGTCTCACCGCTGTTCTCTTCCCTAAGTGTTGTAGGATTTAGGAAGCCAGAATCTCCAAGGGAAACAAATCTGGGTTCTTCTCCCTTCATCCTCATCTCATTACCAGCTGGACGTAGTGGCCATGCAGGAAGGAAGCTGGGCAGACCACCAGGCTGACGTGTCTGCTGGGTGCCCTGCCACCCAGCCTCAGGTCCTTATTTGTGTATCTCTCTGTGTTCCAGGTGGGGGCTGGGGAGCAGCAAGCACTGATTCCTGGTGGCTCCTAGCTTTGCTCCTCTGCGCCCTCCTAAGAGCCTCCATTCCCTGGGCAAGCCTCTGTGTTCCCCAGCAGATGGTTCTGTGGTGAGAGAGGTAGGAGGGTGGGGCAAGAGGGGCGCATTTAGCAACAAGAAGCAGGCCTGTCACCCTCCACGTGTCCTGACTTCCGTTTCTTTTCTTCCCAGCATTTCTTCTGAGGGCACAAGAAGCACCAAGTGGCCTTTGACACTGCGGTGGTGACAGTGGCCCCTCCTCACCTAGTAAGCCAAAAATGTGGATTCTTAGGGACCCCGCTGCTCATCAGCTCAGGGCTGTGCTGCTGGCCCCCGTCTGGGGGTGCTGAGCAGCAGCTGTGGGAAGACGCCCGCCCTGGCCACCTGCCGTCCCTGAACCTTTGCTGCTGAAGCCCCTTGTGGCTGCCCCTGCCCATTAAGGATGTACGCCCCCATGGAGGGGCTGCTCACGGCCCTCCTGGTGGTGTTTGGGATGGCAGTGGCCTTTGCATCCATACCTCGGATCACCTGGGAGCACAAAGGTGGGTATTAAAGCTTGTGCAGGTGCCAGTGGCATGAGGACGGAGAGGGGACCTGTTGCTGGCATACTGAGGGGGATGACTGAGGACAGGGACCCACTGCTGAGGTGTTACACAGCTGGCTGGGACATGGGTGTTTGATCTGCTGCCTTCTCTGCTCTGGGCAGAGAGGCCTGGGTGGCTGCTCTAAAATGAGGCTTCTATAACTAGAATATTCTATAAGACTTGTGCGGGCCCCAAACTTGGTTTCTGAAGGGAAGCTTGTCTCCCTATATCTGGTGCTATTGGAGGCCTGCTGTGGCCTGGCCCCTGGGGACTGGAGAGGAACAGTGGCTCCTGTGGGTACAGCTAGTCATGCAGGTGGCTGAGCTCTGTGCATCACTTCACATGCTGTCTTGGTTTTTGTTTTAGTTATTTCATCTCTTGGGAGATGTGTCTTGGGACCCCTGGTCTTTCTGACTTAGCGTATTGAGAGTGTAACTACTGGGTCCCGAGCAAGGTGCCGCTTGCAGGAAAGGCTGTGCACTGCCTTGGGCAGAATTATAGGCCAGAGAGGCACAGCGAGGGCCTGCCTGCAGCCTGTGTGTGCATCTCTCTTCCAGGGAGCATTAGAAAGACAGAAAGCGTTAGCACCTGACTCTTGAATGAAGCAGACCCTTGGTGATTATATAGAAAGCCAACTTTGACATGTTCAAATTCATGCCAGGACTGTTGAAAAGGAAATACAGCTCCTTAAAAAATAATGTAGACACATTTATGTTATTCCTAAGCATCCATTAGTTAAATCCTCCTATTCTTAAGTAGCAATTGAGGCAATTACCTAATAAGCAAATGAATATCACTTGTTTCTCTGTTCTGTATGTTTGTGGTGATCACCGAAAATTGCTTGATTTGACAGAAATTTCTCTAAAATTGATTGAAAGGTTTTAAAGTAAAACTTCTTTTTCCTAAGAAAATCCTAAATCATTATATTCTTGGTGGAGCTAACCTGTGGGTGACTAAGGACACCACCACCCCCCCCACCCCCCGAGCTGGGCAGGCAGGTGTAGGAGCATCTGAGGAGTTGCTGGGCTCGGGACTCAGCAGGGCTCAGGGGCAGGGCGGGAGGTCAGGTGCCCAGCTCAGGGTTCTGGGGCTCAGGCTGGGAGCAGGTTTCACACAGACTTGGTAAATTGCGGGTCTGCTCCAGGGGTGCCTGGCCATGGCAGCAAATGGGAGTGATTTCTGCAGCTGTACGAGAGGCAGGCCCGTATGGCCCTTTAGATGTGATAGGCACCCGAGGAGGATTTGTGCGGTTGTAAGATGCTCCTTCGGCTGTTTCTCCCTTTCCCTCCTCTGACCCTGCCCCTTGCATCCCACAGAGGTACAACTGGTACACTTCCATGAGCCGGGCATCTACAACTACTCGGCCTTGCTGCTGAGCGAGGACACGGATACCCTGTACATCGGTGCCCGGGAAGCGATCTTCGCGGTGAATGCACTCAACATCTCCCAGAAACAGCATGAGGTATGTCCTGGTGTCTGCACAACCCACCTGAGTGAGTAGCCTTTCTTGCCCTGCGCGGGCCGAGGGCTGCCAGCACTTCCTTATGGTGCTCACGGCTGTGTAGCCCCATTGGTTGGCTGGCAGCTCCCCTGCGGACCACCCTCTTCTCAACTTTCATTTTTGAACTTTGTATTATGGAAAAATCTCAAACATGCCCATGAGCAGAGATGGTGGTATCCTGAGCCCTGTACCTGTTGCATCTTCCACAAGGCCAAGGTTAGGCTTTCAACCCTGTCTGCTTTGTCCTCTGCTTCCAAGGGGACCAAGGTAAATCCTTATCCCCCTACATTCAGTCTCCATTTCTTCTTTTTGTTTTGTTTTGAAACAGTTTCACTGTATTGCCCATGGCATTACAGGTCATAGCAACCTCAAATTCCTGGGCTCAAGTAATCCACCTGCCTCAGTCTCCTGAGTAGCTGGGATTACAGGTACCTACCTGGCTAATTTTTCCATTTTTAGAAGAGATGAGGTCTTGCTTTTGCTCCGACTGGGTCTCGAACTCCTGAGGTCGAGTGATACACCTGCCTTGGCCTATCATAGTGCTAGGATTATGTGTATAGCCACCATGCCTGGTCCATTCAGTTTCCATTTCTAGGAACCAGCCTCAGTTCACTTGCTAAGAAAGCCGCTCTGCACAGCCCTGTGTTACTCCTGCTTCCTCACAGTATCTGTCTTACTCCTCTGTCTTCTGTGCATCCTCTGCTGGGTGTCAGGGCCACAGGCTCGGCTACTTAGGGCTGGTGAGAGGCAGCTTCCTCTGGGAGATGGGCGTTCTTCCTCCAAAGCCTCAGCAGCCTTTGACCATCAAAGTCTGGATCCACATTTCATTAAAGATCACAAAACCCGATACTCTGGTTCCATCTTTTTGTCTTCATTTGTTAGCTCAAAGTCATCCACCAAGGGGAAATGCCAGCAGCACCCGTCATGGTCCCCAGAATCCAGTTCTTTGGGAAAGGCAGGACAGGTGCTTGAAATCTTTGCCTTTGCCGCCAGTTTTCTGTTGTCTCAGAAGGGCAACAGTGAGTTCTTTGATTTTTAGTACCATTAGGAACTCATGGGTTTAAACATATTAAATGTGCTTTGCCCCGTTACAGTTAAATCTCTTTCACCCTTGGCCAGTGGCAGCCTCTTCGGGTTGGTTCCTACATCCTAGCGTTTTGGAGTAGTTTTCTTGCTCTTTGGAATCAGTCTGTTCTGAGCTCATGTTATGCGTTTTCTGCCCCGTATCTATGCTTTTTTATTCAGGATCTAGCATGTTTCTTAATTTCTGTTTGATGGATAAATGAGCTCTGAGGCTTGGCACCTGTAGCTCAGCAACTAGGGTGCCAGCCGCATACACTGGAGCTGCTGGGTTGGAATCCAACCCGGGCCTGCCAAATAATAATGAAAACTATAACCAAAAAATAGGCTGCCATTGTGGCGGGCACCTGTAGTCTCAGCTACTTGGGAGACTGAGGCAAGAGAATTGCTAAGCCAAACAGTTTGAGGTTACTGTGAGCTGTGATGCCATGGCACTCTACCGAGGGCAACATAGTGAGACTCTGTCTCAAAAAAATACATAAATAAGTAAGCTCTGAGCCTTCCCCTATACAAAGTCATTCACACTGGGAGGCAGTTGGGACAGGATGCTGTGGTCTCACCTCTCTCAGCCCGTCTGGTTAAGTTCCCTTTCTCTGGGCTTTTTCCTGACCACACGGGGAACTGTGGACAAGCTCCATATGTGCTGGCCTCACTCATGTTCAGTGAGAGCGGCCGTCGCTCAGTTAATGGCATTGCAGTGGTCCCTTGGGCTGGGGGAGAGGCTCAGGGGGCTCTTACACTAAAAACGAAAAGAACAAAATGAAGGGACCGGGCCAAGGGTCAGTGAAAACCCCTGCGCGTGTGATCAAGGGCCTGTTACAGTTTCTGTTCTCTTGCCCTTCTGCATTTCGTGTATGTTAATGATGAAATCATCTGTGTTTTAATTTCTAAAGGAAGTTGCTATTTTAAATGCAACTTTGTTCTGCTTTCTTGTGTGCTAACTGGGACTTCCATTTCTATGGAAATAGACTCCATTGGTGCAGTGTCCACTGCTTGGGCACTTTGCAGGGACCCGCTGGATTATTTTAAAGTGGAGCCCATGTGAGGTACCCCTCCTCATGGCCCTCACACCCAGTGCCATGCGCTTCCTGACCTCTGAGCACCACACCTGCTGTGAGCCTCTGGATGAGAAAAATGTATTCTTTTTTTCTATTGGTTATGGAGTGTCACTCAGGGAGGTGGGCATTCAGGGGAAGGTGAGGCAGAGAAGAAAAAGGCTCTGTAGCCTCTCCCTTTCATCTTCTGTTGCTTTCCATCCTGTGAGGTTTTTGGAGGCCAGGGGCCAAGGCTCCCGCATCCTGGCAGTTTCTGTTCATGAATCCAGGCTAGCTTGAGAGAAGAGGCGGGAGGAACCTGGCTCTGACTAAGCAGGGCACTGGACCTCTAAGAGAGCTGAGTTTCTCTGTTGCTCCCATCTGTGGTCAAGGCACAGGTTTGAGGGACTGTCCTCCTGTTCCTCTCATAGAGTGAATGTCAAGACTTTTAAATTGGGCTCTAAGGCTGGATGCAATGGCTCATGCTTTATAATCCTGGCACTCTGGGAAGCTGAGGTGGGAGGATCACTTGAGCTCAGGAGTTCGTGACCAGTCTGAGCATGAGTGAGATCCCATCTCTATTAAAACTAGAAAAATTCACTTGGTGTTGCGGTGAGTGCTTGTAGTCCCAGCTCCTTGGGAGGCTGAGGCAGGAGGATCGCTGGAACCCAAGAGTTTGAGGTTGTTATGAGCCAGATGATGCTCCTCTGTATCAGGGTCCTTGCCCCGGGGGCAGGGTCCATTACGACCTGTGGAACTGGCGCAACCAACTGATGAAATATAGAACTATGATAAACAAAGAGACAGGAGACAGAGAATAGAATTTTCAAAGGTGGTAGCTCAGGAGTAGCTCAGGGGACCACTGCCTGTTCGTGGGCTCCAGCAAGTGGCCTCCAGCGAGTGGCCTCATCCACACAGCTTTTATTGAAATCTGTCTGCCCAGGTGGTAAGCTGAGGGAGGGAACAAAGACACCAGCAGTTTCTCTGAGTGAGCCTATCAGTTCCTGTTGTTATTATTATTAACTTTAAGGATTTGAGCAGTTTTGGAGCATCTGAAACTTGAGCCTTGTGTAGGGGAAGCCTCTTGTCTGGAGTCACACATAGATTCCCAGGGAGGTGTTAAGCTCCTTTAGTTTATGTGGTAAAATGCCACTAGCATCAGTTTCCTCTGAGGAATCGG
>CAUYQV010181025.1:0-13036 GCA_963574575.1 Galagoides demidoff
AATTAAATATAATTCTTAAATTAATGAAGTACAGAAAGTATTGTTCTTGGCTCTGATACTTAGTGGTATCTTTGAAGGATGGCTTGAAGGTTTAAAAATTTTGAAGGCAGAAAAGTTTTCTTTTTTTTTTTTTTTTTGAGACGGAGCCTCAAGCTGTCCCCCTGGGTAGAGTGCCATGGCATCACCGCTCATAGCAACCTCCAACTCCTGGGCTCAAGCAAGTCTCCTGCCTCTGCCTCCCAAGTAGCTGGGACCACAGGCGCCTGCCACAACGCCTGGCCATTTTTTTTTTGGTTGCAGCCATCATTGTTGTTTGGCGGGCCTGGGCTGGGGACTCGAACCCGCCACCTTAGGTGTACGTGGCTGGCGCCTTAGCCGACTGAGCCACAGGCGCCGAGCCTTTGTCTCCATTCTGAAGGAAGAGCCACCAAGCCTGGCTGCCCACAATTGGGTTCTTTTTTTTTTTTTTTTTTTTTTGAGACAGAGTCTCACTCTGTTGCCCTGGGGTAAGCGTCCCTGGGTTGAGTGCCATGGTGTCATTATAGTTCATAGCAACCTCAAAATCTTGGGCTCAACCTCTCCAGTAGTTGGGACTACAGGCACCCACCACAATGTCTGGCTAGTTTTTTCTATTTGGTAGAGATGGGGGTCTCGCTGTTGGTCAAGCTGGTCTCAAACTTGTGAGCTCCAGCAATCCACCTACCTCAGCCTTTCAGAGTACTAGGATTACAAGGGTGAGCTACCATGCCCGGCCTCACAGCTGGGTTCTTGATAAGATGGCTTTCTTCCTCCCTTGCAGGTGACCATCTTCTTGCTCTGTCATCACATGACGGGGAACAAATGAGCTCCAATTTCTTACTATTCTTACAAGGACACCTTACCTCATCCTCATGACCTCATCTAAATATAACTACCTCCCAAAGGCTTCATCTTCAAATATCACCCCTTTAGGGGTTAGGGTATCAGTACCTGGAGGGTATCTTGGCCAGGTGCAGTGGCTCATGCCTGTAATCCTAGCACTCTGGAAGGCCAAGGCAGGTGGATCACCTGAGCCCAGAAGTTCAAGACCAGCCTGAGCAACAGTGAGACCCCCATCTCTACTAAAAATTGAAAATCTAGCCAGGCATGGTGGCAGGCACCTATAGTCTCAGCTACTCGGGAGGCTGAGAGGCAAGAGGATTGTTTGAGCCCAAGAGGTTGAGATTTCTGTGAGCCTTGGGGGCCAGGGCACTCTAACCAGGGTGACAGTGAGACTCTGTCACAAAACAAAACAAAACAAAACAGCTATCTTGCTTACATCACTTCTAGAAAACTAAATTTGTATTTGTAAACAAAAATGCAGTAAGAAATAGTTCACACTTAAAGCTGAAAATTGCTTAACAAAACACCATTCAGAATTTTAGTGGCATCTAGTGCTCAGTCTTAAGATGTTTAAATGTGGGCTCGGCGCCTGTGGCTCAAGTGGCTAAGGCGCCAGCCACATACACCTAAGGTGGTGGGTTAGAATCCAGCCTGGGCCCACCAAACAACAATGACGGCTGCAACCAAAAAAATAGCCGGGTGTTGCCGCAGCTGCCTGTGGTCCCAGCTGCTTGGGAGAATGAGGCAGGAGACTTGATTAAGCCCAGGAGTTGGAGGTTGCTGTGAGCTGTGATGCCACAGCACTTTAACCAGGGGGACAGCTTGAGGCTATGCCTCAAGAAAAAAAAAAGATGTTTAAATGTGTATAATAAAGAATATTGTGTGAAGATATATATTCCAAATAATAATTCCTTTCAAAGTAAAAGATTATTTTTTAAATTATCACCCTTTTTGATTAATGTCAGGTCTTTTGCGATGAAAAAAAGGCATGAATACATCCAGAAACAGATGTATGAAAGAGATAATCAAATGAATATGAACCGAAAGGTAAGTGTCAGCACTTTCAACTTGATAACTCAGCAACCATTGTGACCTGAGAACATTGTCTATTTTATTTATTATTTGTTTCTTACAGATCTGTATGGTTTTATGTATCATCTTCATTTGAATGGGCTTTCCCTTTGCACCCTTTGTTTCTTAAAATAGTTTTGACATCTACTTATACTAACAATTACTTTAGTGAGTTTTAAAACCTGTTTATTGATAGCAATGTATAAAGAAGCCACATATCATGTCATGTATTTTTACATGAGTCAAGCATTTCCAACCTTATAGAACTATTGCTTGCGAAAGTTTCCTTCTTCCTTTCCATTACCCCCCATCCTACTTTATATTATTTATGTTTTAAGTGGACATTAGAAAAACTAAGAAAAGATGATACAAATAATACTTTTAGTAACATGCATTCTTTTATTCTTATTCTTTATGTATTTATTTATTTATTGAGATAAGGTCTCACTGTGTTGCGTGGGCTAGAATGTGATGACATCATCATAACTCACTGCAATCTCAAACTTCTGGGGTCAGGCATCATCCTGCCTCAGTCTCTCAGGTAGCTGGGACTACAGGCGCACAACACTGCACCTGGCTAATTTTTCTATTCTATTTTTTGCAGAGATGGGGGTCTCACTTTTGCTCAGGCTAGTCTCAAACCCCTGGCCTCAAGCAATACTTCGGCCTCAGATCCCAAAGTGCTGGGATTCCAGGCAGGAACCATCCCACCTGGCCACATGTATTATTTTATTTTATTTTATTTTATTTTTTTGACACAGGAGACTCAAGCTGTCCCCCTGGGTAGAGTGCTGTGGCATCACAGCTCACAGCAACCTCCAGCTCCTGTGCTCAAGCAAGTCTCCTGTCTCAGCCTCCCAAGTAGCTGGGATCACAGGCACCCGCCACAATGCCCAGCTATATTTTTTGGTTGCAGCCGTCATTGTTGTTTGGCAGCCCGGGCTGAATTCAAACCCGCCACCTTGGGTGTACCTGGCTGGCGCCTTAGCTACTTGAGCCACAGATGCCAAGCCACATGTATTATTTTAAACAATCTGTTTTACAAACCATTGTAAATGGGCAGGTTGTCGATTTTATTTATTATTTGTTTTTTACCGATCTGTGAAGAACCAGTTGCAAGAAATGATGTGAGTAGTATATTAAGTCTATTTTGCTGGAAACTTCCATCTTTAATATAGAGCACAGGTGTTTGACAAAAGCATTTAGATGAAATATATATTGAGGAGATTTAGTTCCTGCATGAAACATCTTATACTTATTCCTGCATTGACGTTTTGATATTTTTTCCAATACATGTTACCTAGCTTAAATGGCAATGTGACATAGTATAAAGAGGACTAGTCTGGGTTTCAGAGAGTTGGTTTTTCTTTCTAGCTATTCCACTTACTAGCTATGTATATGACCTTGAGCATGTCACCTCCTTGGCACTCAATCTGAGTTTCCTTTATCTGTTAAATGAAGGGACTAGAATTAAAGACATCTACGAGATATCAAAAGAGATCTCAGCATTATGGTGCAGTGGTTAATGACAAGGGCTTTGGAGTCACATTTGGATGGTATCATATTTCTACCACTTTCATAAGATATTTCATCAATTCTCAGACATACTTTTTTTTCAGGTTTAACATCACTGAGATCAGGAACTGTCTCACATTTAACCATAATTACATGGACAACTTTTAAATCTTTTCGGGGGTTCTTAAAACAATAATGCATGTTACAGTCATGATTTACAACCTAAACATGAACTTTCCAGTAAGAGAATATTTGATCTACAAACATTAACTCTTAAGAATACCTACATATTGGGTTGGCGCCTGTGGCTCAAGGAGTAGGGTGCCGGCCCCATATACTGGGGTTGGCAGATTCAAGCCTGGCCCCGGCCAAAACTGCAAAAAAAAAAAAATAAAGAGAATACTTACATATGTTATTGTGCTTTTATAGTCTACTGGCTCTGCAAACCTTGTTGCTATTATACAGGGTGCCCTATGGACACCCTATATTATTTATAGGGTTCTTTTCTCTTCTTTGAGATCATTTCACTTTGTCACCCTCAGTAGAGTGCCATGCTGTCATAGCTCCCAGCAACCTCAAATTCTTGGGCTCAAGTGAGCCTCTTGCCTCAGCCTCCTGAGTAGCTGAGACTACAGGCACCTGCCACAACACTGTCTAGTTTTAGAGATAGGGTCTCGCTCTTGCTCAGGCTGGTCTCAAACTCCTGAGCTCAAGCAATCCACCCGTCTCAGCCTCCTAGAGTGCTAAGACTACAGACATGAGCCACTGGCACAGCCCTTATTTATAAGGTTTTTTTTTTTTTTTTTGAGACGGGAGTGTCCAGCTATCCCCCTGGGTAGAGTACTGTGGCATTATAGCTCACAGCAACCTCCAACTCCTGGGCTCAAGCGAGTCTCCTGCCTCAGCCTCCCGAGTACCTGGGACCCCAGGCGCCCACCACAATGCCAGAGTATTTTTTGGTTGCAGCCGTCATTGTTTGGCGAGCCCAGGCTGGATTCGAACCCGCTGCCTTAGGTGTATGTGGCTGGCACCTTAGCCATTTGAGCCACAGGCGCTGAGCCATTTAAAGGCTTCTTAATACCAAATCCACCTTAAAACTATATGGCTAGGACTTTATGTAGAAATAGCTGGACTACCTCAAACACCAGCTACATATAACTGGATGTGTCGCAAGCAGTTATGTTACAAAGTGGTCTGGGCCAATTAATATTTGAATATAATACTTTGATTATGTTTCGTCTGTTACATTGACCACATATAGGTATGACCTATGTTGTCACAAAGTAATTACAGGGATTTAATAAGGGATTTAAATTAATTATTGGAAAAATTTAAACTTTTACTTGAAATGTCTCTTCAGACATTTCTGAGTGGAAATGAGACTTTCTAAAATTAAGTTATTGGGATAATACAGTTTTCTACCTTACTTGATATAGTCAAAGTCATGGGCCTATTATATATAAAGAATTTGAGGCTCAGTGCCTGTTGCTCAGTGGCTAGGGCACCAGCCACATACATCTGAGCTGGAGGACTCGAACCCAGCCCAGACCTGCCAAACAGCGATGACAACTACAGCCAAAAAATAGCCAGGCATTGTGGCAGGCGCCTGTAGCCCCAGCTACTTGGAAGGCTGAGGCAAGAGAATCACTTAAGCCCAAGAGTTTGAGCTTGCTGTGAGCTGTGATGCCACAGTACTCTACCGAGGGCAACATAGTGAAACTCTCTCTCAAAGAAAAAAAAGAATTTGAGGGTACCCTTTGTATGTTTTATCTATAAGTATGATCTTTTCTCTAGATGGAGACAAGCAGTGTTGGGATCTAAGCTACAGCAAGATCTTAGAGAGTTTTACTCTGAGTCACTTAGGTACAGGGCCTTGGAGAAGTCATTTGACTCTTTTGGGTCCTAGTTTTCTTATAATTTACTTGAAGGAGTTGGACTGCTTGATCTCCTAAGAGTTCACTAGCTTTGACATTCTTGCATCTGTGACTAGGAGTGAAAAATCTGAAATTAAATGTTAGACTGAGGATTGAGCAAAGAGAATATTGTCGTTGAAAATGTTGAATCAAGGCCAGGGTGAGGTTGTTCACTGTAATGCTAGTGCTCTGGGAGGCCAAAGTGGGTGGATTGCTGGAGCTACCAAGTTCGAGCTACCGAGTTCAGAGACCAGCCTGGGCAAGAGCAAGATCCTGTCTCTACTAAAAATAGAAAAATTAGCCAGGTGTAGTGACCTGTAGTCCTGCCTACTTGGGAGGTTACTGTGAGCTATGAGGCCAGAGCACTGTAGCCTAGGTAACAGAGTAATACTGTCTCAAAAAAATATATATAAAATGTGTGTATGCCTCAGGGAAATTTGCCCTTTTTCCCTAGGTTGGTTCGATAACTCAGAGTTATGATAGATTAATAAGAGAAAGGTTTATTTCCAAATACCATGCACATGCGCATGGAGCGACCCACAAGAATGATTTCCCAAAGTTTCAGTGGCTTTTAAAGATGCCTGTCAGAGGCTCGGCACCTGTGGCTCAATCAGCTAAGGTGCCAGCCACATACACCTAAGGTCACGGGTTCGAATCCCCAGCCGGGGCCCACCAAACAACAATGATGGCTGCAACCAAAAAATGGCTGGGCATTGTGGCGGGCACCTGTGGTCCCAGCTAGTTGGGAGGCGGAGGCAGGAGACTCGCTTGAGCCCAGGAGTTGGAGGTTGCTGTGAGCTGTGATGCCATGGCACTCTACCCAGGGGGATAGCTTGAGGCTCCGTCTCAAAAAAAAAAAAAGATGCCTGTTAGAAGGGAACAGGTAGAGAAACTAGAAAGTAAATGTGCAGCAAGGAGTTGCTAAGGGCGGGTGGGTAGATGGAGGGAAACAGATTGATTAGTAAATTAACCTGAGAGGCAGGTATTGTGCTGAAAATGACCTTAGGGCCAGATCTATTAGCATGTGATAAGGAGTTTAGCAGCTCTTTAAGTTTTTTTTTGTTTTGTTTTGTAGTTTTTGACTGGGGCAGATTTGAACCCACCACCTCCAGTATATGGGGCCAGCGCCCTGCTCCTTGAGCCACAGGCGCCGCCCAAGCCCTTTAAGATTTTAGGTAGATAGGCTCGGAGCCTGTGGCTCAATCGGCTAAGGCACCAGCCACATACACCTAAGGTGGCGGGTTCGAATCCCCAGCCCGGGCCCACCAAACAATAATGATGGGCTGCAACCAAAAAATGGCCAGGCGCTGTGGCGGGCGCCTGTGGTCCCAGCTACTTGGGAGACGGAGGCCGGAGACTCGCTTGAGCCCAGGAGTTGGAGGTTGCTATGAGCTGTGATGCCATGGCACTCTACCCAGGGGGATAGCTTGAGGCTCCGTCTCAAAAAAAAAAAAAAGATTTTAGGTAGATAGAAGAAAGACTTTGTTCAGAGTTCCCTAATTATGAATAGCCTTTAATTCAAAATAATCTTTATACCAAGGACTCATATTTTGGGGTGAAATTGTCTTAGTTCCTTCTGTACACACACACACACACACACACACATAGATACAGGGAGAGAGACAATAAACACCTTGTACTAAGGATGGCTTTTGCATAATTTGTTTCCACTTTTCTCATTCAGCTAACACCGGAAAATGAGCATGATGAGAAAAATGGGCAGGGCGAGAAAAATGGGCACAACGAGAAAAATGGACATGAGGAGGATGAGGAGGAACTTGACAGGTAATTGCAGACAGACAGCTGTAAAGCTACATTTAATTATTCCTAGGGGACAGTATTTTTAAAAAGGAGTAATTGTAACTTCCAGCAGGGGGCCTCCAGAGTCCTACCCTGAACAATCCCGAACAACTTCTATAAACAATCCTAAAGCAGAACCAGAAAATTCTCAAGTAAACAAATTGGCTTGATTTTGTTTAGTATTTTTGTAATTTCCATGCATCATTTTCCTGGGGTAAGCATAAATGTCTTGATGTTATACCCTTTCTGGGTAAAACATGTAAGATTTGTCATCCTGAAAAATTCAGTGCCATGAAGATTTTTCTTCATTTTCAATCTTAAGATTTAAAACTCTAATGTCATAATGATATGTATTAGACCTGCTAAATAAATTTCAGTGTTCCAAATGATCTTAGTTCCAAAGTTGCTAGTCAGGGATTCTCACTGGTTTACAGAAGTAACACATTGTTAAGCTAATTGCTGCAGCATTAGGTTAATTTATAGCTACTCCTGGCAATAGCAAACAGGTAAGTAGTTTCAATAGATGAATACATAGGTCAAAGGGGGAGTAGGACCTGATTGCCATCCCATTTTAATGTCTTTCCGGGCCTGATAATTGAAAGGGATTCACATTCCTCAGATAAAAGTTTTTTTTTTCTTTTTTTCACTTATATATCTCCAGTATATGTGGGAGATACTGAGGGAAATCTCCAAGAGTAAATCACAAGAGTAGATCTCAATGAGTTGCGTTGCATTTCAGACTTAAATACCATCCTCCCTGAAACTAAGAAAGGAAGGGTATGGGGAAGGGCCAGTTATAGGAGATGGTGGAGGTTGGGGGGAAGTAGGATTTGTTGTCACCCTGTCTCTTGGTGGTGTACCCAGGCAGACACCCTTCCAAATGGAGATTTTCCTTAAAGATGTAAATTTCTCTTACAAAAAGATAACCTCTACTCTGTTTTCTCAGCTTCTCTTCTTGTGTCTGCTGTTTTTCAAAATCAGTAGCTCAGAATAATCCTATAGAGAAGAGGCATACTGTGGGTAGCATATTCTGGGGTGAACCTCATCAGTGAGCATCTGTGTATCCTTTCAGATTCACAGGAAGGAAAGGGAAGAATGCTGTTGTACTCCCTTTGATGTGGGCCTCATCATAGGCATCTGTAAAAGTGTTAAGAGAGTTGTGTGGCTCAATCGGCTAAGGCGCTAGCCACATACACCTAAGGTGGCAGATTCAAATCCCCAGCCCGGCCCCCCAAACAACAATGATGGCTGCAACCAAAAAATGGCCAGGCGTTGTGGCCGGCGCCTGTGGTCCCAGCTACTTGGGAGGCGGAGGCAGGAGACTTGCTTGAGCCCAGGAGTTGGAGGTTACTGTGAGCTGTGATGCCATAGCACTCTACCCAGGGGGATAGCTTGAGGCTCCGTCTCAAAAAAAAAAAAAAAGAGAGAGTTGTGGACCTAGAAGCACAGTAATAATAATAGCCAGCATTTACTGAGTTGCCTGTTACGGGCTAGGCACTGTGCTAAGTAAACACTTTTACATTTGTGATTTAATTTAGTCCTAGCAATACTCTGTCATAGGTATTTACATTTCCACCTTACAAATGAATAAACTAAAGCTCAATAAGGCATACTGACTTCCCTGACTGAAATCATACAACTAGTGAGTGGTAGAAGCTATATTCAAATTTGGCTGGTATGGCTATAAAATTTGTGGGCTTTCTACTCTCCTATATTATCTCTCTACAAATAAAAGTAAAGAAGTTAAATTCTTTAAAAGCTTAGTGTATTCATAGTCTTATATTGCTGCTTAAACAAGTTACTACAGACAACAGTTTAAAACAGCCCTCATTTATTATCTCAACAGTTCTGTAGGTCAGTTGTACAGGTATGCTTGGCTGGTTTACCGCCTAGGGTCTCATAGAACTGAAATGAAGGTGCTGGCCAACCTGTTGTCTAATCTGGAGGCTCTTTGGAAGAATCTGCTTCCAAACTCTTTCTAGTTATCGGAAGATTTCAGTTGGGGTTGTGAGGGGCCACTCTGCTTCCAGAGGTGGTGTAAGTTCCCTCCCATGTGGCCCTTCCATCTCTCTTTTTTTTTTTTTTTGAGACAGAGCCTCAAGCTGTCCCCCTGTGTACAGTGCTGTGGCATCACAGCTCACAGCAACCTCCAACTCCTGGGCTCAAGCGAGTCTCCTGCCTCCACCTCCCAAGTAGCGGGGACCACAGGCGCCCACCACAATGCCCAGCTATTTTTTGGTTGCATCGGTCATTGTTGTTTGGCAGGCCAGGCTAGATTCGAACCCGCCACCCTAGGTGTATGTGGCTGGTGCCTTAGCCACTTGAGCCACAGGTGCCGAGTCTCCATCTCTAAACCAACGTCAGCATGTCATGTCCTTGTCACTCTTTGAATCATTCTGTCTTCCTCGTTTGCTTTTATCATATGGTTAGATTAGGGCAACTCAGATGTATGTTGTTAAAGAGAATGAAGAAAAGGAAAAAGAAATTACAAAAAAAAATTAATAGGTAAACTAACATTTAATTACTCAGAGCATCCCTTTTTCTCTAAACAAACATTGTTTTGATACAGTTGGATCATACTAGGAGCAATATTTACAACCAGACTCCCCCCCCCAAAAAAAAACATTGAAAAAATACCCAACTTATTTAAAACCACTGACTATAACAACTCAAGTGATGACATCTAGATAACCGCAAGGCATTGGACTTATATTGTACTCCATCTCTGATAGAATGTGACTATACTTGGTAAACATATTGATATATTTATACAGCTATCAAAAAAAAAAACTGTAGTGTTTATTTACATGAAGAGCTGTTATAATAAGACAAAGAAAGAACCAGAACCACTAGCAACCACATGGGAGGCCCTATATTTTCATTTTCACTCTGCCATGTTGCACACTTCTGTAATGTGCCAGAATGAACATATTGATAGCCAGGCTGTTTTTCATATTAATTCCTATTTATCCATGCACTCCAGCTCCTTTTTTAGTAACAACTTTATTGTGATATGATTTTCATATCATAAAGTCACCAAGTTAAAGTATGTAAGTCATTGGCTTTTAGTATATTAACAGAGTTGTGCAACCATCACCATAATCTAATTTTAGAACATTCACATCTTCTGCAAAAGAACCTCCATACCCATTAGTAGTCAGTCCTCGTTCTTTCCCTTCCCTCCTCTATCCCCAGCATAAGGCAACCATGAATTTATTTTCTCCCTATATGGAGGCTCTGGCTGCTTTTGTTCCCAAATGTTCATAGGAATAACCAAACCTTAAAAATACGAAAACTAGGCTGGGCATGATGGCTCACGCCTGTAATCCTAGCACTTTAGGAGGACCAGACAGGTGGATCTCCTGAACTCAGGAGTCTGAGACTAGCCTGACCAAGAGCGAGATCCTCTATCTACTAAAAATAGAAAAACTAGCCAAGCATTGTGGCAGGCGCCTGTAGTCCCAGCTACTTAGGAGGCTGAGGCAAGAGGATCACTTGAGCCCAAGAGCTTGTGGTTGCTGTGAGCTATGACACCATGACACTCTACCGAAGGCAACAAAGTGAGACTCTCTCAAAAAAATAATAATAAATAAATTGAAATTGAAAGTCCAAATCCCATCCTCTAGGAAGCCTCACAAAATGGTTTGTTTAAAAAGAAACCTAGAGCCTAGATGCCTAGGACCAAGTCTGTTGTGAATGAATGAATAATGCTATTATGTCGTCAATTAACATCAACAATCAACCAATCTTGGTATATCTCTTGTATCACTTAACTTATATAAACTTATGTCTCATCTCCTAAGTCTAGTGTTGATATCACATCTTGATGCTTCTCTTTAGTTTTAGTGAGCCCAGAATTTTGTACATAATAGCTGCCCAACAATACTTGTTTGACAGAGAATCTAGAGTTTTGCCAAAAATCCTTCTTCCCCTCAACACCCTCCAGACTCTGATTCGGTGCCTGTTTATCCTCTGACCTTAAACACTGCCCACTAGGAAAACTTCTCATCTCTAGAAAAAGCTAGAACAATCAAGAGAAGACAGCACAATTACATGGAATGAAGGTTTCCTGGAAAAACATTCCAGATGACAGAAGATGTCTGGAGAACAATGCTTCCACACTGAGAAAATCCCCAGGCCAAACAACTCCTTTGCGCCATAACTGACTCATGGGGCACTATTAATTGGGAGGCGACCCGGACATAAGTAGCTACAGCTGACAGAGACAGCAAAGTAGAGAAGCTACTGTGGAATTCAGCTGGAAATGCTATTCTTTTAAAGTTTTCCAGGGACTTTGTAGAAAACAACATGAGGTCATAGAACTCTGAAGACTCAATACCAACAATACAAACACCACACCAAGCAAAATGTTATCTCAGAGAGGATTAGAACAATTCTGGTGGACTTACATGTTTCTTATTATGTGTTGCTTTTGTTACACACTTCATAGTTATCTTTGGTACGGGTCCAATTTTTCAGACTTCTGAAGTAATCAGGTCTGATTGAAAAGAATTCAATTAACCGATGTAACTATTCATATTATGATTAAAATTATAATAGTTTAAAATGTATTTCAGCAATTCTTGGGTCTATGGCATATATATTAAGTTATATGTATATTAGTATATATAGGCTAAGTTTTTACATACTTCATATTGTTTAATCCTTGTAACAACCCATGGAAAACAGAAATTATTTCCCCCATTTTTTTTTTTTGAGACAGAGTTTCACTCTGTCACCCTCAGTAGAGTGCCTTGACGTCACAGCTCACAGCAACCTCAAACTCTCGGGCTTAAGCAATCCTTTTCCTCAGCCTCCCAAGCAGTTGGGACTACAGGGGCCCTCCACAATGCCCGGCTATTTTTTTGTTGTAGTTGTCATTGTTGTTTAGCTGGCCCAGGCTGGGTTTGAACCCACCAGCTTTGGTGCATGTGGCCGGCGCCATAACCACTGTGCTACAGCACTGAGCCTATTTCCCCAATTTTCTAGATATAGAAATTGAGGCTCAGGAGATGGATTTATCAAGCACCCTTATGATAATTTAACAATCCTTTGCTTATTGGGAAGGAATGCCCTGAACACTGAATTCAAACTTACCATCTATTCCATATTTTCTCTTGAACATAAATAAAACTGTATTCTGAATTTTTAGGTATCAGACTTTTATTAGATTGTTTGATCTGAGGAAGTTTTTGGAGCTAGATCACGTCAGTCCAGTTTACAAAGCCTCAGGGCCCCTGCTCCAACCCACCCAGCTTATTGGTTGGAAGCAAAGCAAGCCTACTAGAAACACACCAATAAATACCGAACCTGGACCTTCAGGCTTTGCAGGCCAGCAATGGCCTTCTCTCATCACTCCCATTCCTCTCCTTGGATGACTGAGGATAACCAAATTCTAGGAGTAGGCTTGGTATTAGACTGAGCGAGAAGGGCATCTTTGGGTCATTTTAGCCGGGTGTGGACTTCTTGCACTTCTTGACCACCCTGCTCTTCACTTCCTTCCCGAACTGCTCACCACACACCCCCATTTCCCATCCTATCATTTTCCTTTCGATCCTTTTCCTCATGTGATCCAAGTCAGAGCTGGAGCTGCACCTGTGTTAGCGCAGGCCCCTCCTCAGTGCCTCCCTTGCATCGTGTGCCCCTCCCACAGTGGGTCCCTCCCTCAGGCCTCATCATCTCTGGCCTTCCCTGCTGTCAGCGGCACCTGGGCCACCTGGATTACCTAACCTACTCTCCACATCTAAGTTGAAGGTCTTTCTTTTTTTTTTTTTTTTTTGAGACGGAGCCTCAAGCTATCCCCCTGGGTAGAGTGCCATGGCATCACAGCTCATAGCAACCTCCAATTCCTGGGCTCAAGCGAGTCTCCTGCCTCC
>CAUYQV010181026.1:0-17586 GCA_963574575.1 Galagoides demidoff
CTCAGCCTCCCAAGTAGCTGGGACCACAGGCGCCCGCCACAACGCCCAGCCATTTTTTGGTTGCAGCCATCATTGTTGTTTGGCGGGCCCGGGCTGGGGATTGGAACCCGCCACCTTAGGTGTATGTGGCTGGCACCTTAGCCGCTTGAGCCACAGGCGCCAAGCCTGTTTTTCTTTTTTAATTTCAGATTAATGTGGGGGAACACACAATTAGGTTAAAATGTTTATATTTGTTAGGTAGAGTCCCTGTTGTAGTTGTGTCCTGCACCCAGGAGGTATGCCATATACCCTTACATTAAACCCATTAGGTGGGAGCATACCAGTCCCCTCCCTCTTCCTCCTCTCCCACTCTCCCACCTTTCCCTCCTCCTTCCCCCTCCTCTTTCCCCCTCCTCCCTTCTTGCATTGAGCTCTTCCCTTGGGTTGGTATATATTAGATCATTTACTGGCTTCATAATTTGTATTGAGTACATTGAATACTTGCTTTTCCATTCTTGTGATAAGAAGAATATGTTTCACCTCCATCTAGGTGCATGCAAATGATGTAAGATCTCTATCTTTTTTTATAGCTGAATAGTATTCCATGGTATACATATACCACAGTTTATAAATCCATTCCTGGGTTGATTGGTGTTTAGATTATTTCCACATCTTGGCTGTTGTAAATTGAGCTGTGATAAACAATCTAGTACAAATGTCCTTATGCTAAAATGATATTTTTTCTTCTGGGTAGATGCTAAGTTCTTTTGGGATTCTCCATGCTTCTTTCCAAAGAGGCTATATTGGTTTGCAGTGCCACCAATAGTGTAAAAGTGTTCATTCCCCTTTCTCCACATCCATGTTAGCATCTGCAGCTTTGGGACTTTGTGATGTGGGCTATTCTCACTGGGGTTAGGTGATATCTCAGGGTGGTTTTGATTTGCATTTCTCTGATAATTAGGGATGATGAGCATTTTTTCATGTTTGTTAGCCACTTGTTTTTCTTCAGAGAAGGTCTGGTCTGTTCATGTCTATTGCCCAGTGATAGATGGGACTGTTTGTTCTTTTTCTGTTGATTAATTTGAATTCTCTGTAGATTCTAGTTATCAGCCCTTTGTTAGATTCATAACTTGAAAATACCTTTTCCCATTCTGAAGGTTGTCTATGAATTGTTATGTCCTTAGCTGTGAAAAAGCCTTTCAGCTTAATTAAGTCCCACTTGTTTATTTTTGTTGTTGGAATTGCCACTGAAGTCTTCTTCATAAAATCTTTCCCCGGGCTGACATCCTTAAAGAGTTTTTCCCACATTTTCTTCTAGGATTTTTATTGTTTCATGTCTTAGATTTAAATTTCTTATCCATCTTGAGTCAATTTTTGTAAGTGGTAACAGGTGCAGGTCCAGTTTCAGTTTTTCACATATGGTTTTCCAATTCTCCCAGCACCATTTATTGAATGGAGCTTTTTTCCCCCCAGTATATGCTTTTTTTTTTTTTGGTTTATCAAAGATCAGATGGTGGTGAGAGACTGGTTTCATCTCTTGGTTTTTCAGTTCTATTCCATATGTCTGTGTCTCTTGCTAATACCGTACTGTTTTGATGACTGTGGACTTGTGATACAACCTGAAGTCTGGTACAGTAATACCTCCAACTTTGTTTTATTACGAAGAATTGCCTTGGCTTTTTTACAGGTTTTTTTTTTTTCTGGTTCCATACAAAATGAAGAAGTACTTTTAAATTTTTATTTACTTATTTTTTTGAGACAGAGTCTCAGTATGTTGCCCTCGGTAGAGTGCTATGGTATCACAGCTCACAGCTGTGATTCTCTTGCCTCAGCCTCCCAAGTAGCTGGGACTATAGGCACCTGCCACAATGCCTGGCTATTTTTTTGTTGCAGTTGTTTAGTTGGCCAGGGCCAGGTTCGAACCTGCCCCTTGGTGTATGTGGCTGCCTCCTGGCTACAAGCACTGAGCCAGAACTAATTTTTTTAGTTCTTCAAAATATGATTTTGGAGGCTTGGCGCCTGTGGCTCAATCGGCTTAGGGCGCCAGCCACGTACACCTAAGGTGGTGGGTTCGAATCCCCAGCCCGGCCCGCCAAACAACAATGATGGCTGCAACCAAAAATTGGCCGGGCGTTGTGGCGGGCGCCTGTGGTCCCAGCTACTTGGGAGGCTGAGGCAAGAGACTTGCTTGAGTCCAGGAGTTGGAGGTTGCTGTGAGCTGTGATGCCATGGCACTCTACCCAGGGGGATAGCTTGAGGCTCCGTCTCAAAAAAAAAAAAAATATGATTTTGGTATTTTAATGGTGATTGCATTCAATCTGTAGATTGCTTTGGATAGTATGGACATTTTAACTGTTGATTTTTCCCTGCCAAGAGTATGTTATATTCTTCTATTTGTTAATGTCTTCTGCTATTTCTTTTCTTGGGTTTCATAATTCTCTTTGTGGAGATTCTTCACTTCTTTTGTTAGGTGTATTTCATTTTCTTTGAAGCTACTGTGAAGAGTATTGGGTCCTGATTTGCTTCTCAACTTGGCTGTTACTGGAGTATGCAAAGGCTACTGATTTCTGGGCAGTGGTTTTTTTTTTTTTTTTTTTTTTTTTGAGATAGAGTCTCACCATGTGGCCCTTGGTAGAGTGTTGTGGCATCACAGCTCACAGCAACCTCAAACTCTTGGGCTTAAGTGATTCTCTTGCCTCAGCCTCCCAAGTAGCTGGGACTACAGGCACCCGTCACAACACCCAACTATTTTTTGTTCCAGTTGTCATTGCTGTTTAGCTGGCTGGGACTGGGATAGAACCCACCACCCTTGGTATATGTGGCTGGCACTGTAACCACTGTGCTATAGGCGCTGAGCTGTTACTGTATTTCTTGATCACTTCCGGGAGTCTTGTGACTGAGTCTGAGATTTTCTAAGTATAAGATATCATTAGCAAAGAGCAAGAGTTTGACCTGTTCTGCCCCCATTTGGATGCTGTTCTCTTGTTTGGTTGCATTGACTAGAACTTACAGAACTATGTTAAATAGTAGTGGTGATAGTAGACATCCTTGTCTGGTTCTAGTTTTAAGTGGAAAAACTCAGTTTTACTCCATTCAGTATGATATGCCTATTTTCTTAAGTGTTTTTGTAGAAAAGGACGTTGAATTTTGTCAAATGTTTTTTCTGCATATATTGAGAGGATCATAGGGTCTTTGTTTTTGCTTGTATTTATATGATAATTACATTTATGGATTCGTGTATGTTAAACCAACTTTGATTGTTTTCTTAGGAAAAAAATTATAAAAATGACTTGAGCACTTTCAAAGTTTTTTGTTTGGTTGGTTGGTTGTTTTGAGACAGACTCTTGCCTCAGGCTGGAGTGGCATGGTGTCAACCTAGCTCATAGCAACTTCAAACTCTTGGGCTCAAGTGATCCCCCCCTGCCAAGATTTGCCAGGTAGCTGGGATTACAGGTGTCCAACATAATGCCTGACTAATTTTTCTACTTTTAGTAGAAATTGGGTCTTCCTCTTGCTCAGGCTGGTGTTGAACTCCTGAGCTCAAGCCATCTCCCTACCTCAGCCTCCCAGGGTGCTAGTATTACAGGTGTGAGCCACCTCACTTAGCCACTTTTAAAGTTTTTGGTACACATTACCATTGTGAGATTTGTTCCTACCCCTTATGTTCAATATATGAACATTCCTGTCTCTGTCCTTGCCATCATTCAGAATTAAATTTTAAAAAACACTGCCAATTTCATAAGTGGATGATGGTAGTTTTTGATTACTACTGAAGTTAAAAGATACTGTTTTTTCAAGTGATGCTAGTGTTTCCCAAATTGTGTAAAGAGGGAGAAACATTTCAATTATCATCCTCAGAGAACTAAGTCATCTCACTGTGCAGGGAAAAAAAAGAGTTGTTGTTTTTTATAGAGATAGTGTCTTGCTATGTTGCCCAGGCTGGTCTTCAACTCCTGGGCTTGAATTATCCTCCCGAGTAACTGGAACTGGAGGTGTGAGCTACCATGCCTGGCTGACTTTTAAGTTTTAGTGGTTAAATAATAAAATTTTTTTTGACTTGCCAGTTAGTACCCTCTTGCTTTGAGCATTTTTCCTTCAATACCAATTTGGGAAGCATTCCTTCAGCTTCTGTGGTATCTAACCTTTCTTTTCTGCCTCACATTGGAAGAATAAGAGTTGTCTTGGTCTATACAGTAAATATACAAACACTAATGAAAGCTGATTAGCAAAAAAAAAAAAAGAGGTCCGGTGCACACTTATTATGATATCCATCACCACGGATAATCAGCCCACTATAAGTAGATTTACAGGCTGGACATTGCGGCTCACTGGTAGCCCCAGCTCCTGCAGAGGCTTAGGTGGCAGGATCCCTTCAGCCAAGAAGCTTGAGGCTAACCTGGACAACACAGTGAGATCCTGACTATTTTAAGATAATACAATTTTTTAAAACTCCCATCTACACTGATTTGTGTGTCTTTATTGCATGCCACATTGCTATAGTATTTAGGTCTGTTTCTGAACTTTTTGGTTACACTGTTGTCTCAGTCTGTTTTGCGTTTCTGTAGCAGAGTACCTGAGACTGAGTAATTTATAAAGAACAGTAATTTAATTCTATCACAGTTCTTTTTTGTTGTTTTTGTTAAGCAGGCCTGGGCCAGGTTCAAATCCACCACCCCTGGTGCACAGGGCTAGCTCTCTAACCACTGAGTGACAGGCACCCAGCCTCTTTTATAGTTCTAAGGGCTAGAATGTCCATGATCAAGGTACTGGCATCTTAGCGTGGGCCTTCTTAACTGCATCCTCACATGCAGAATGTGGAAAGGCAAGAAAGAACTCTTCTGTGGCAAAGGAGCCTAAGAGGGTGAACCTACTCTGGCAAGCCCTTTTTATTAGAGGCATTAATCCACTCATGGATTACTGCATGGATTAATCCTCATAACTTAACTATAGGTCCACCTCCCAATACTGCTGCATTGTTGATTAAGTTTCTGACATATGTATTTTGGAGAGGACATATTCAAACCATAGCATTCTGTTTTAATTTTTGAGAATTTGATGCTATATGCTAATATTAATCCTTTCTGATTGTTCTTTTAGGAATTTTATTTTACTGTTTATCTAGAGGTTTAAGACAAGTCAAGGAATTTTATTTTAAAATGTGCATTCTACAATATGTCTTCTTGGTTTAGTGTTTATTTTTATTTATTTTATTTTTATTTTATTTTATTTTATTTTATTTTTTGAGACAGACCCTCAAGCTATCCCCCGGGGTAGAGTGCTGTGGCATCACAGCTCACAAACCTCGAACTCCTAGGCTCAAGCGAGTCTCCTACCTAAGCCTCCCAAGTAGCGGGGACCAGAGGTGCCCACCACAACACCTGGCTATTTTTTGGTTGCAGCCATCATTATTGTTTCGGCGGCCCCAGGCTGGATTTGAACCCGCCACCTTAGGTGTATGTGGCTGGCCCCTTAGCCACTTGAGCCGCAGGTGCCCAGCCTATTTATTTTATTTTTAGAGATAGGATCTTGCTTTGTCACCCAGGCTGGAGTGCAGTGGCACAATTATAGCTCACTGCAGGCCTGAGCTCCTGGCCTCAAGCAATTCTCCTACCTTGGCCTCCTAGATTCTTGGGATTACATGTGTGAGCCATTGCACTCAGCCACCTTCTTAATTTAATAAAAGTTTTTTTTCTCCTTACATGTGGTGCATGTGAGTATCTGTTATATGTATAGAATCTGTTAATGATCAGTTCAGGGTATTTGGGGTATCTGTCACCTTGAGTGTCCTCATTTCATTATGTTGGTAACATTTCAAGTTTTTTCTTAGTTACTTTGAAATATATAATAACATTGTTGCTAACGATTGTCTCCCTAGTCTGTTTGTGAATATTGGAGCTTATTTGTTCTAACTGTATGTTTGTGCCTACTAACCAGCCTCTTAATTCCCTCTCTTTCACCCACACACCCTTCTTAACCTCTAGTGTCTATCATTTTATTTTCTATCCATGAAGTCAGGTATGTCATTTTATTTTATTATTTTTTTTTGAGACAGAGCCTCAAGCTGTCCACCTTGGGAGAGTGTTGTGGCCTCACAGCTCACAGCAACCTCCAACTCCTAAGCTCAAGCGAGGCTCCTGCCTCAGCCTCCCAAGTAGCTGGGACCATAGGCGCCTGCCGCAATGCCTGGCTATTTTTTGGTTGTAGCCGGCACTGTTGTTTTGGCAGGCCCGGGCTGGGTTCGAACCTGCCACCTTAGGTGTATGTGGCTGGCGCCTTAGCCGCTTGAGCCACAGGCGCCAAGCCAGGTGTGTCATTTTAGAGACAGATTCTCACTCTCTTAACCCAGGCTAGAGTGCCATGCTATCAGCCTCCCAAGTAGTTGGGATTACAGATGCCCGACAAAACACTTTGGTAATTTTTCTATTTTTAGTAGAGATAGGGGTCTCCCTCTTGCTCAGGCTGGTCTCAAACTCCTGAGCTCAAGCAGTCCTCCCATCTTGGCCTCCCAGAGTGCAGGGATTATAGGCATGAGCCACCTTGCCTGGCCAAGATCAGGTATTTTAGCTCTCATGTACCTGTCTTATTTCATGTAACATTATGACCTGCAGTTGCTGTAGATGGCATTTCATTCTTTTTTATGGCCTAATAGTATTCCATTGTATACATATGCCATATTTTCTTTATCCATTTGTCCCTCAGTGGACATTTAGGTTGATTTCCATATGTTTGCTATTGTATATAGTACTGGCAGTAAACAGGTGAGTGCAGGTACTCCTCTTTTTTTTTTTTTTGACACAGTCTCACTTTGTCATCCTTGGTAGAGTACTGAGGCTTCATAGTTCACAGCAATGTAAAACTCTTGGGCTCAGGTGATCGCCTTGCCTCAGCCTCACAAGTAGCTCAGACTACAGGCACCTGTCCCAAACACTCAGCTAATTTGTCTATTTTTAGTAGAGAAAGGGCCGAGCTCTTGCTCAGGCTGGTCTCCTGAACTCCTGAGCTCAGCTAATCCATCCACCTTGGCCTCCCAGAGAACTTGCAGGCATCAGTCATCATCTCTAGCCTTGCAGGTATCCCTTTGACATGTAGATTCTTTTCTTTTGCATAAATACCCAGTAGGTGGGGTTGCTGGGTCATATGGTAGTTACATTTACTTTTTTTCCAGGAATCTCCATTCTGTTTCCCATAGTGGTTGTACCAAGTTATGCGCTCACCAACAGTATAGGAGAGTTCCCTTTTCTCCACATCCTTGCCAGCATCTGTTATTTTCTGTCTTTTTAATGATAACCATTCTGACTAGGGTCAGTTGTGTTTTCTTTTTGTTGTTTTTTTGTTTTGTTTTGAGACAGAGTCTTGACTCTGTTTCTCAGGCTGGAGTGCAGTGGCACGATCATAGCTCACTGCAACTTCAAACTCCTGGGCTGATGATCCTCCTGAATAACTAGGACTATAGGCATGTGCTATTATGCCCAGCTAATTAATTTTTTTGTGGGGACAAGCCCATGCTATATTGCCCAGGCTGTTTGCCCACCCCAGCTTCATTGGTGAGGTTACAGGTGTGAGCTGTACCTGACCTTGTTGTAGGGTTTTTCTTTTTGAGACAGAGGCTCAAGCTGTTTCCCTGGGTAGAGTGCAGTGGTGTCACAGCTCACAGCAACCTCAAACTCTTGGGCTCAAGCAGTTCTCTTGCCTCAGCCGCCCATGTAGCTAGGACTACATGTGCCTGCCACAATGCCCGACTTTTTTCTGTTACAGTTGTCATTGTTGTTTTAGCTGGCCCGGGTCAGGTTCGAACCCGCCACTCTTGGTATATGTGGCTGGCGCCCTGTTGACTGAGCTATGAGCACTGCCCCATGTAGTTTTGATTTGAATTTCCTTGATGATTAGTGATGTTGACACTTTTTTAATATACCTGTTTATCCATTGTATGTTTTCTTTTGAGAAACGTCTATTCATGTCGTTAGCCCAATTTTTATTGGGATATTTGTTTTAAAAAAGAGAGAGAAAATCTTGTTAAAAGCTGGAAGAGTTTATAAGAATGCCATTCACTGAAAAAGCAAAACTTAAGTATTCTTTATTTTTTCAACATAGGATCTTCTGAGATGGAAATCATATTTTTCACTTAAAATCTTTTAGGGGCTTCTTCTTGCTAACTGGATAAAATCTGAGCTTTTATTGAGATCTTCTGTTATCTGATCTGGCCCCTCACTTCTCTCTAACCTCTTTGGCTTTCCCAACTTCTCCTCCTAAAGCTTCCAGCTACCCTGAACTATTTACTGGTGCTGGAAGATGTTCTTAGCATGGTTCCCCAGGCTAGAGTATCTTGGCGTCAGCTGATCTCAAGCAGTCTTATCACCTTGGCCTCCCAAGAGTATTAGGATTACAGGCATGAGCCACTGAACCTGGCATACCGTGGCTTCCTTGACTTGCCACTAGCTTGCCTCCCTGGTCTTGTGTCCATATACCTGGAATGCTGTTTAGTTCCCCTCCCACACTAGCTTAATTTTTTGGTGTCCTTGGAGACTCTGAGCCCAGCTTGGCAACACTTCCTCCTCTTCAGTGAAATTCTGCTGCATCATTTAGTGTGTAATGCTACCCACAGCACTTTATTTCTCCAAATTGACCTTTTACCTGTTTGTCACCTCATCAGCTGTGAGCCATTCTTTGAAACCTGGGACTTTCCCTTTTATCTTGGTATCCTTAGATCCTCTAATTCTTCCTGGGCCATCTCCATTTGACAGGTTATGTTAATTTGTGAAATCTAGTTGTTTTTAGAGAATGATAGGTTTTAGTTAAACAAAGGGACATTGTTTACCTTTACTCAGGTGCAGCAGTGACATATCTAGTGAGAGGCAGATGCTGCTAACTTACATCCATAGCAATTTGAACCTGTTCTGTGTAACAACAGTCTGAACGTAAATGACCCAGAAGGATCTTCACCATCACAGGACTTTTACCCAGTGCCCCTGCCATCATTGTTTTCATCTTCTTTTACACTATGAGTTTAGAAAAGCAGAATGATCTTCCTGTGTCATGTACACAAATGTTTTCATTAACATGGCCTTCCAAAGACTTTCAAATTAAAAATAAAAATGAGGCTTGGCGCCTGTAGCTCAAGCCACTAAGGCACCAGTCACATACACCAGAGCTGGTGGGTTCGAATCCAGCGGGGTCCTATGAAACAATAATGACATCTATAGCCAAAAAATAACCAGCTGTTGTGGCAGGCACCTGTAGTCCCAGCTATTTGGGAGGCTGAGGTAAGAGAATTGCTTAAGCCCAGGAGTTGGAGGTTGCTGTGAGCTGTGATGCCACAACACTCTACCCAGGGTGACAGATAGAGGCTCTGTCTCCAAAAAAAAAATTAAATAAAAAAATAAAATAAAAATGACCTGGGCATTGTGGCAGGTGCCTTTAGTCCCAGCTACTTTGGAGGCTGAAGCAAGAGAATTGCTTGAGCCATATAGTTAGAGGTTGCTGTGAGCTGTGATGCCATGGCACTCTACAGGGGCCACAAAGTGAGACTATCTCAAAAAAAAAAATTTTTTTTAAAAAAGGTAATATAGAATTTAGGTGGTAACCTGTCCCAGTCCCCTCTGTTTTATAGGTGATGAAAATAGGACCTAGTCTCGGCGCCTGTGGCTCAATCGGCTAAGGTGCCAGCCACGTACACCTAAGGTGGCGGGTTCGAATCCCGAGCCTGGGCCCACCAAATAACAATGATGGCTGCAACCAAAAAATGGCCGGGCGTTGTGGCGGGCACCTGTGGTTCCAGCTACTTGGGAGGTGGAGGCAGGAGACTTGCTTGAGCCAAGGAGTTAGAGGTTGTGAGCTGTGAAGCTATGGTACTCTACCCAGGGGGATAGCTTGAGGCTCCGTCTCAAAAAAGAAAAAAAAGAAAATAGGACCTAAAGCATTTTGCCCTTAGGTTTATCTGTTCTCTCTCCCATGGACATATGCTTGATTTTCTTAACCAACTTAAGCATCAGTAACTTAGAAAAATTTAATTTTTTTGTTAATTGAAATTGATAGTTGCAGTTTAATTAATGTGGAATGTTTGAAGCAAAAATTTATCCTACATGCCGGAGGAATCCTATGTTACTGTTTCCATGAAATGGGCAGGCCTCAAATTATAAATGAGTTGATTATCTAAATGATTTTTATAGAATGATCAATTTCACAGCTCATCTAAAAAAGCCTGACTCTATAATGTAGTATTGTTGCTGCCTCGCCAGGTTCCTCTGCCCACTCTCCAGGAGAAAGCCAATATCCAGAGACAGGGTTTACAGCAGAGAAAGAGTTTATTCCACAAAGCGCTAAGTGGGGAAACAGGAGAAATCTTTCAAATCCAGGTCCCTGAGAATTGGGGGGCAATGGAGCATAGGGTTTTTTAAGACAGTTTGGTGGGCAGAAGATTACCAGTGGTTCTCAACCCATGGAGCGTGACCCCTTTTTCACAGTGCAAATACATTGCTGCATTAGGAAGGTTGAGAACCACTGGATTAGACAATCAGAGTCTACCAATTGGCTGGTTTCCTGGTGGAATCATCAACCCTTTGATTTGGGCCACTGTCTGGATAGCTCATTTACTAGAATGCAGGATCTTGCAAGGAGTGGTGCAAGACCAGTTGGGTCAATTCCTTGGTCTCAGTAGATCTCTGAGAAAATATCTAAAAAGTTATCTCTAGGTTCCCAAAAGGTGAAGTTCTATGTAGGCAATAATGCATGGCTCTAGGGTAAAGAAGCAAACAGTGGAACAATGATTATTATCAAGCAAATGAGGGGACAATGGGTGTTAATTATTATTTTAGGTAAGTCTGCTCCTTTGCCAAATTCTGGGAGCCCTTACTCTAGTTCTCACTTAGCACCCCTTCATCAGTTTCAGTATTTCACCATATATTGTTGAGCATCATGGAAAAGGATGCTCTTTTTAAAAAAGCTACAATAGTAAAGTTGGATATATGAAGTAGTTGCTTTTTCTTCTAATGGTATTTTAGGAAGTGGGGCTGTTTCTTCTTTCTCTGGTCAACGTCCCCTTTACCTCTGAGCAACAAAGAGAAGTCTGTGAATGTTGGCTCAGATCACCATGTTTTGGAAAAGGATAAAAAAGTTAGGTAATAACTTGCTTTACCCTTATTCCAGCCTTATGACTTGGGCGTTTGCAGCTGGAGGAGACTGGTTTGGAAAGGCATGGACTTAGTTAACGGACCCAGTTTAAGGCACTTTGTTGGCATAGTCTGTATGGAGTAAGGTGCCTTTTCATTACTTCTTTGCCCTATAGATTATTTAGAAGAATGTTGTTTAATTTCCATATATTTGGGGATATTCCAAGTATTGTTGTTCTGATTTTTAGCTTAATTTTTGTTGTGATCAGAGAACATACCTTCTATGATTTCAGTTCTTTTAAATTTTCTTCGATTGTTGAATGTTGCAGAATATGGTATATCTTGATGCGTGTATTAGTCTGTTCTGCATTGCAATAAAGGAACACCCGAGACTGGGTAATTTATAAAGAAAAAAAATTTATTTGGCTCCCAGTTCTGTTGACAATATAAGGTACGTGGTGCCAGTATCTACTTCTGGTGAGGGCTTTGGGAGCTTCTAATCAAGGTTATGGGGGAGCAGAGCTGTCACATGGTGAGAAAAGGAGCGAGAGAGGTAGGGGAGGTGGTATCAGGGTCCCTTAAACAACTAGATCTCTTGGGAACTAATAAAGCAAGAACTTGCTCATTATCCACAGAGAGGGCACCAAGGTATTCATGATGAATCTTCCCCCATGACCTAAAAAATTCCCACCAATCCACACATCTAACAATGGGGATCAGATTTCAACAGTAAATTTGTGGGGGGAGTAGGAGCAGATATCCAAACCATATCACTTGGCTAATGTTCCGTGTCCGTGTGAAAAGAATGTATATTCTGATGTAGGGTAGAGTGAATTTGGGTAAATATGGGAGTTACAATGAAAACTTGTCTCAGTTTTCAACTTATAGACTTGTCTTGACTATTGAATATTCCAAAAAATAATTAGCTCTGTAAATTATCACTTTTCTATAGAATTGTGAAGTTTTAATAAAACCTTTTAATGTAATTAATAAAAGCAATAATGGCTTATTGTAGAAAATGTAGAGAATATGAAAAAGAAGAGAACTAAAATCATCATCACTGTTAATATTTTGACGCATTTCCTATGTATGTGATTTCCCTTTGTGTACTTAATTTTCATTATGTATAGTTTTTCCAAATTATTATTGTAAACTGTTTCCCGTGTAGTTAGAAACATAGTATAAAGATTATTGATTTTAGAACATACCTTTGTGCGGGTTCGATGAGTATGCTGTTTCCACATAGAGGATGGCTTCTAATGCTATGTTGAATGGTGCCATAGTTTGCCAAACTGGCTCAGCATATTCAGAGCATGCCCTTTATCTAAAATCATATGTAAATATTTCGAATACAACATTTTCTCCTGATTTAAAGGGAACACATGCTCACTATAGAAAATTGGAGGATCTGGCTTAAAAAGTTAAAATAATGGAAGTATTTCAGATTGCATGCGAAAACCCCACACTGTACCCCAGAAGTGCATTAATGTACATAGTTACCATTCAATAAAATTAAAAAAAAAAAAGATTACACTTGAAAAAAAAAATTAAAATAAAAATTGCCCATAATCCTACCACCCAGAAATAACAACGTTAAATTTTGATGTACTTCTTTTCAAAAACTTTACGTACATAAATACACACACACACACACACACACACACGAAGAACTTGCAGCCCCTCTCAGCCTCCCAAGTAGCTGGGACTACAGATACCTGCCACAATACCTGTCTGTCTTTTTTTTTTTTTTTTTTAGAGACGGGGGTCTTGCTCTTGCTCGGGTTGGTCTTGAACTCTTTAGCTTAGGCGATCCACCGCCTCCCAGAGTGCGAGGATTACCGCATGAGCCACTGTGCCCAACCTAGAACTCTATCTTGAGCACTGTTTCATCTCATTAAAGTATTGCTTGGGAAGTTTTAATGACCGCATAATATTTCATCATGTGACTTCCATAGTTTAACATCCTTATGATTGGTCAGATAGCTTGTTCAAGCAATTTTCTATTATAAACAATATTGTGGTGATTATCTTTATTGGCATCTCTATTTGCTTGGGATACCTTCTTAAAAGGTAGTTGTGGAGAAAAGGACATGAAGGCCAGTAAAAGTCTATATATATCCTGTCAAGTTGCTTTTCAGTAAGCTCGCGCGATACTAGGCAAAGCCTTAATATAGTCAAGAATCTTTGCAGCAGGCAGTAAAGTTAACCCCCTCTCATCATTGCTTTCTGTTTGGGCTCTGTGTGTAGAATGATGTAAAGAAACTAAGAAGTGATGGGGGAGGAAACACAGAGCAATAACTCTTTAATGGCCACCCAAAAGGAATGAGATTCCTACCTCCTATCCCAAAGAATGAATCTTTAAAGTACATAGCAACTATGAAATCATTCACTATGTATTTTCCAAGCATTGTCCTGGAAGGCACGCTCTTAAATGACAGATCCTTGGAGAATCTATCAAAAGGGAGCTAAGCGCCCTGTAGTCCCAGCTACTTGGGAGGCTGAGAATCGCTTAAGCCCAAGAGTTTGAGATTGCTATGAGGTGTGACGCCATGGCACTCTACCGACGGGACAGTGAGACTCTGTCTAGGAAAAAAAAAAAAAAGCTAAAACCGCATCTTCTACCTATAATCAGCTTAGAAAGAACTTAGTCATTTACACCTATAGTTACCTAGCCTGCTGCTTTTCCACACTCCCCAGAGAGAGAATTTTTGATTTGCAGAAAAGTGCTTCTTCACAGTCTGGGGCGTTATTCCAGACTTCTTTCCCTCTTGCCTACCCTGCCTTATTTGTCCCCAAGTTCTGTTGATTTCTTCTCATTGATATGCTTAAATACCTTCTATTCTCATTGCCACTGCTTTAGTTTTTTAAGACCTTGTCATCCACTAGGAAAATTGTTAGTGATGTCTCAGGCTTTGTTTGGCTTTGGTCTGTCTTCTATACTGCTGCCAAGGTATGTTTCTGATCTAAAATCACAGCAAATGTCTGCTTAATGTGTCGTTCCAAACCTTTTGGAACCCCCTGCCTGCCACTGTCCTAGAGCAAAGTATACAGGAGGGTTATCCACATTCCTCATCATACTGTTGCATTGCCACTGTGCTGTTAACAGGCCCCGTGGATATGTGCCCAGGAATATTGTAACAAAAACATTGGTGTCATTTAATATTTTGAGACATTTTCTTTAATTTTTCCAAGAGGGATGTGTGATGATGTGATTTACAATAAGAAATATTTGGTCTGGCTCAGCGCCTGTGGCTCAATCGGCTAAGGCACCAGCCGCGTACAACTAAGGTGGCGGGTTCGAATCCCCAGCCTGGGCCCGCCAAACAACAGTGACGGCTGCAACCAAAAATGGCTAGACATTGTGGCGGGCGCCTGTGGTCCCAGCTACTTGAGAGGCTGAGGCAGGAGACTCGCTTGAGCCCAGGAGTTGGAGGTTGCTGTGAGTTGTGATGCCATGGCACTCTACCCAGGGGGATAGCTTGAGGCTCTGTCTCAAAAAAAAAAGAAAAGAAAAGAAATATTTGGTCTTTGTACCGTTTCTGGTACCCAACTCCTAAAGTCCTTGGAATCTCTAAAGTGTTAAGTGCTTTTTTGTATGCTAATTAATGGCTGCTGGCTGGAAGCTCCTGGTAGCCTCAGGATGGGGCTTGTTGCCAGGGGAACCAACCATGTGATTGGAGAGTTGGAACTTTCAGCCGCATCCCCTGACCTCAGGGTTGGAGAGTGGGATTGAAGGTTGAACTGCTCCCTGATGGCCAATGATTTATTCATACATGTGTGCTTAGTGAAGTCTCTTATAAAGACCCAAAAGGACAGGGTTCAGAGAGCTTCCAAGTCGGTAAATGTATCCACATCCTGGGAGGGTGGTACATCCTAATTCCAGAGGCTCAGGAACTCCTGTGCTCCAGGTCCTCGCAGACTTGTATCCTTTGTAATGTCCTTTATAATAGGTCGGTAAACATTAGTAAATTTGTTTCCCTGGTTTATAACCAGTTGTTTAAGAGTACAGGAGCCTGGAAAATTGGCATCTGAAGTAGGGGCAGTCTTGTGGGACTGAGACCTTAACTTGTAGGATCTGACAACAACTCTAGGTACATAGTGTCAAAATTGAATTTTAAGATGCCTGGCTATTATCATAATTGGTCAGTGTGGGAAAAAACCCAAGCATCTGGTGTCAGAAGTGTTCTGTGTAAGAGTGTTGACACATACCTTATCTCTGAGGTTGTGGTTAGTTGTTTTCTCTCATTAGCATTGAATGGACTGTGGCTCTCACTTGACCCAGGTGAGTGTCTTAAATTTGCATTTCTCTGGAGCTGAATGTTTCTCTTGTTTATTACCTGGTCTTAAGAGGTAATAAACAAGAGACTGAGTGGCTCATTTGATTGTTTACTTGTAGAATGTTAAACTAATAATAGAGAAAGATTTCATTGGTCTATATTTGTTAGTGCTAGATACAGGTGGGGGAATCCTAAAATTAGCATAACCATAAAGGAAATGGCTCAGTTAAGGAATCTATGGAAGGTATAAAAAAATGAAATTAATCCAGGGAAATTTTGGACAGATAAATCACAAATTGGCAGGAGCATAGTTGGGCTAAGGAGTAATTCGTGAACTTCTTTTCCATTTAAGCTTCTGTTAATTACCTTAATGTGGTCGGAATGGTCAAGCTTCCCAAGTCTCACACCATTCAGAAATGTCTGTCAGGCCATGAGTGGTGGCTCATACCTGTAATCCCAGCACTTGGGGAGGCCAAATCTGGAGGATCACTTGAGGCCAGGAGTTAGAGACTATAGTGAGCTATGATTGCACCACTGCCCTCTATCCTGAGTGACAGTGCTAGCCCCTGTTCCTAAAATGGGGTGGGGGAGGATATCTGCCACCAAAGAGGAACTAATTTTTGTTTTTTCTTTTCTCAATTTCATTTGCAATAACTTGTGAGACTTTTATATGCTTTCAGGTGATGAATTGGAGCTGTATCTCTGAGGCACAGTGTGTTCTTAGAAGACTAGAATCAAGAAGATGAAGCTAGGCACGCACAGGAGTAGACATCTCCCCAAACCTATTCTTTTTGGGGTTTTGGAGACAGGGTCTCACTCTGTTGTCCTGGGCTCAAGTGACCCTCTTGCCTCAACCTCCTGAATAGCTGGGAATACAGGTGTGCGCCATAACAGTGGATAATTTTTTTTTTTTTTGTGCAGATAAGGCATTGCTCTTGCTCAGGCAGGTCTCAAACTGCTGAGCTCAATTGATCCTCTCCCCTCAGTCTCCCAGAGTGCTAGGATTATAGGCAAGAGCCTCAGGCCTGGCATCTAAACATATTCTTAAGCCAACTGATGTGTAAGTAAATGTGCTATGAGAGTAGGAAAGAGCCAAGGGACGAACAAGGCAGATTCTTCTTCATGCTTTGTTTTTGTTTGTGATTTGGTTGTCCCTCTCTGTTTCCCCTGAGGCAGAATGAAGGATTTGTGGGAAGATCTGTAGGGAGTAAGTGGAGGATACATCACAGGGTTGTAGGAACTTTGTTATGGAGAAGGTCAGTGGCACCAGTCTGCCTGGATTAAATCAGGGCTCCTTGTGATCTTGAAAAAGTAATTTGATTTCTAAGCTAAAAGTAACAAATCCAGATGCTCCCTAGAGCCAGGTAGGTATTACAAATAAGTCAAATTGGCTAGGGTATTTACACATTAAACAGATAGTGTCTTTAAGCAAATATGTCTCCCTCTTTTATTTCTTGGAACACTCAACCTCCTTCATCTATTTTCTTAATACTTTGATAGATACAAGTACACAGAAATACTGTTACAAACATGATGAATGATCTTTGACACGTAGGGCTTACTCCCAATGGGGATAAAATGGAGTTGGGGCATTGGAGACTGATGAATAGGAGAGGCTAAAGCCCTCTGTACTTGGCATTCTCCTGTTAGCTGCTTAGGCTGGCTTAGAAGAAATAGCTTATAATTTTATGATTAATGCTTCATAAGAGTCTCTACCTCTCCAAACAAGATAGTATACTCAAAAAGCCCGACAATATGGGGTGCATATGCAAAAGGCTTAGGCCAGTTCAGAAAACAATTCAATTAGCCTAAGCTTCCCTTAATTCAGAGCACCACTGTTGGCTCTTTGGTTCCCACCCGAAGTGTGACCGTAGGGACCCAGAAACCAAGAGGTTCAGCTTGGGGTGGTGCCTCATCACAATTTCATCTCGCTTGTACCACGATGTTATTCTAGCTGATTGAAGACTTTATTCAGTAATACCTAGCCAGGAATTAAGTTAGGAAATTAATTTAAAAAGAACAATACCAGTTTTCTGGGGTTTAATAATACAGATTGCTCCCAAACTCTCACATTAGCTTTTGAAAGTCTTTTTTTTTTTGAGACGGAGCCTCAAGCTATCCCCCTGGGTAGAGTGCCATGGCATCACAGCTCATAGCAACCTCCAACTCCTGGGCTCAAGTGAGTCTCCTGCCTCCACCTCCCAAGTAGCTGGGACCACAGGCGC